>JANAVB010002795.1:5264110-5279110 GCA_029216955.1 Iris pallida
GTGTTTGGTATGCCAACAAGTGAAGGCTGAGCACCAGAGGACGGCCAGATTATTACAGCCGCTACCCATCCTCGAGTGGAAATGGGAGCACATTACTATGGACTTCGTCATGGATTCCCTCGGAGTCTAGTGGACAAGATGTGGTATGGGTAATTCTTGATAGACTTACCAAATCAGCCCACTTCTTACCTTTAGAGTAGGACAGTCCACAGAAGTTTTGGCAGATATATAAATAAAGCAAATAGTGAAGCTACACGGTGTACCAGTTAGTATCGTGTCAGATCGTGACTCAAGGTTTACCTCACACTTTTGGAGGAGTATGCTGGATAGTTGGGTACACGTTTGAAGTTTAGCACGTCGTAGCATCCGCAGCCAGACGGCCAATCAGAGCTACTATTCAGACGCTAGAGGATATGCTGAGAGTGTGTATGCTTGACTTTGGTAGATCATGGAAAGACCACCTCCATCTTGTGGAATTTTCTTACAATAATAGCTATCAAGCGAGCATTTAGATGGCTCCGTTTGAAGCACTGTATGGTAGGAAGTATGATATCCTGTCTGTTGGAGCGACATTGGAGAGCGACAGATATTGGAACCCGAGTTGGTGTTAAGCACAGTGGAGAAGGTTAAGAAGATACAAGACCACCTGCGGGCAGCGCAGGATCATCAGAAGCAGTATGCTAATAATCGTCGTTGACCTTTGGAGTTCAAGGAAGGCGACCATGTGTTCTTAAAGATATCCTCCAATAGAGGCACGATTCGATTCGGAGGCCGTTGCAAATTGAGTCCAAGATACATCGGCCCTTTTGATGTCTTGGAACGTGTTGGAGAAGTTGCCTACAGGTCGGCTTTGCCACCGTCATTTGAAGGTGTACATGACGTATTCCATAGGTCGCAGTTGAGAAGATATATGGCAGACAGCAGTCACGTGCTTGATCACTCCGAGATCACAATTGGACCGAGTTTGTCGTACCAAGAGCAAGCAGTAGGCATCCTTGATCCGGTGAAGGTGTTGCGGAATCAACCTATACCGTTGGTTTGCGTGGCATGGATGCACCACTCGCCAGGAGAGTCTACTTGGGAGCGCGAGGATGACATTCGAAACCGCTACCGTCATTTGTTCAAAAATCAAGTTATGACTTTCCTACATTAGTTCGTGTTCATTTGCATTGCATAGCCCCCTACCGTAGATTTAATTTCGAGGACGAAATTTTTATAAGTTTGGTAGGATGTAAAACACCCTATTTCTACATAGAAATTTTTATATTTTATTTGGTAATTTTGATTTCATAAGTACTTGATCTTATATAGTATGTATTGCATGACAATAATATTCTATTTTACTTGCTTCAAAATATTTTCCTAAAAATACTTATAAGGATATAATTAAGTTTAAAATTTATTTTTAGGATTTTCTTGTATTTTAATGGCTTATGAATGTATGTATTACTATATAAGTATACAAATATATAAGAATACATATATATAAGTAAAGAGAAAAAAAAGCTTTAGTTACTGTTCACGAGGTGAACAGTAACGCAAAATAGCCCGAGCCCGACCCCCTCTTCCTTTCCTTCCCACGAACAAAACGATTTTTTTTGAAGATTTGATTGAATCAAATCTTAAGCCTATTTCATCAATCTTTTCTGAATTCTCTCCTCATTCTAATCCTCCTTCTCTTCGTATCAGCCCTTCTTGTGTGTCATAGGAATCAAATTTGAATCCAAGAAGGATTTAAACATCCTATATTAACATGCGCAACTAGGGTTCTTCACAAAAATTCTTCATCTACGCTCGTCTCCAACCCCGATCTTCAACTCCAGAACGATGCAGACCCCCGCGCCTCACCACGGCCATCTGCATGCTGTTAGCAGCCGCCATACCGCCAGACAACAGCCCTATCCGACCGTCCAGAACAAAACCTCTGTTCCAAAGAACACAGCAGGTACCAACTTCCCACTTTAATTTCTTCATCCATTATCGATCGTTTTTGTTTCCGTAAAGTCCTATAGAAAGGCCATATAACCCTCTACGAATTCTATCAGAAGGATTTCGACTTCACCCCCCAGATTGATTGAAAACTCGATAAAGTCGAGTAAGAATTGACTCGAAAATAGAGCATCGGGCAGTCCAGGAACCTAACTTGGAAGCCATCTTTTGATCACACATGAGGATTTTTAATAAACTAATTGAAAAAAGTCATAAAAAACATAACCAAGATCAAAATGCACTACGTAGATTTTTATTTGTTTATTGTACAGAAAGTTACATGATATTAAACTTCTGCGAAAAACTGTGTCAAAATACTAAAAACTTTAGAAAAACTTTTCAATACGGCGTACGCCCCGACAAACTGACGTGGTCACGCACTATATGCATCGAAAGGTACGTATGGATGTTGCCGACATGTGGGAACTGACGGAACCCGATTTCGTTATGTGTGCGCGACGAAATCAGTACGTATCCGTCGAGATACCCTCATATGACGTTTTGCAAACTTGGCCATAACTTTATACACGTTCATCGGATCGATGTGAAATTACGCCAACAAAACCGTATCGATTTTTGGTCCTGTAAGCCAAGTTTGGTCCGATTCTGAGAAGGTTGATCGGAACGCCAATTTAACGGGCCCGCGATCCGATCCAACGGACGATTTTGTGCATGGCTCATCAGAATCCAAAATGGGCATACCATTAGGTTTGTCTCCTCAAACCGGATCCGTAGACATGTAGTTTGACGACTTTAGAGACTGTAGACATTGGCACATTTCGGTGCAAAATGGGTCCAATGACGGACATCGTTTTGACCCGAATTATGATTTTTTTCCTGTTCCAGAATTTGACTTTTGGACAGGCATTTTCTTGGTATATCACTTATTCTGAACACATTTTTGATGTTTGTTTTTAGCATCCGGAGTTGTTTGAAGATTGTCACATTTCTTTTGCGGACATTGTGATTCTTGGACTTGCCAACTTCGTACCACCAGGCAAGATACCTTGCCACTTTACTCTGTGATTAATATATTCTTATTTTTAGTTGTTATTCTTAGCATTTTTTTTGTTGATATTAAAACTGTGCGTCCAAGTCACACTTGGGTGCAAGCGACTTTATCGTGTTTCCTTGCTTTTATTTATTTATCTTGCATTGACTTAGTATAGTGACCACCCATTGTTGATGAGTATTGGTATATCTCGTACGACCTTGACACTTGCTTTACCACGTATTATGAGTCACATGTAGGATGCGTTCCCGTGTAGTCGACTGGCCACCGATACGTATGGAGCGTACGACGGATAGGAGTAACTGCCAATAGAATTGCATGCTAGGAGACTTGGTGGTTACTAGAGATTCATATCAGTCATGGAGATGATGATACTAGGCATAGGGTGGGAGAACAATACCTGACGTATGGGCTTAATGACACTACCCCTGTAACCCGAAAGCTCCGTTGGAGATACGAGTATGATTATCCTCTCAGGTTGGCCACTGATGTTTTTGAACGTTATGCGATTGGTCACTGGTGCCCAAGAGGGGACTATACCGATCCATATTCAGCCAGGGCTCATGCGTCGAAGCATTGTATCTTAACTGCATATTCACAGTAGAATGGTCAGGAACCCGATTACATACATCTTTTCTTTTATTTTTATTATATTATCACAGTTTATATAGCATGGTGTTTTCTTGTATCTTGTTACGTCCCGCCGAGGACCTGGTTATCTCTCCAGGGTTAGATGAGTTTTCGCAGGAGTACGGAGCGACACCGGATCCATCCTATATTGATGACGAGGCTTCTCCTGCTGATTTCTAGATGATTCATTTATTGAGACATTAGTGGATATTTTTGTATCTATTTTTCTTTCTATTTTGTGGAGGTTGGACTTCGATCTTGTGAGACTATTTTCATAGCTGTTTGGAGTGGGTATGTCCACCCGGCTATCTTTTGATACACTTATTTATTATCTGGACTCTATTATCTTCTGTGTTGAGCTGTGATGAATTAGATTATATTATTCTGGCATGTAATTATTTTATTTACAGCTTATGTGCGTATATGAGGATTCCATATATTGGAGTATTCTTTGTACATGTGCAGCTGGCATGTTCACATACTTGGTTCTATGTATTTTGGGACTGGGGCGTTAATCTTCCTCCTTGTAAATTCTAAAATTGGCAGAAGGTGCGCCAGTTAATGCTCAGGCGCCAACCAGGGGACGCCACCAGACCACTTCTTTCTCGCCAATTCTGAAATTGGCAGAAGGTGTGCCAGTTAATGCTCGGGCGCCAACCATAGGACAGTGCCACCAGACCACTTTTCCTTCTCGCTAATTCTAAAATTGGCATGGGGTGCGCCAGTTAATGCTTAGACGCCAACCAGAGGACAGCGCCACCAGACAACTTCTTCCTCCTCGCCAATTCTGAAATTGGCAGAGGGTGCGCCAGTTGATACTCAGGCGCTAATCAGGAAAAGCGCTGCCAGGCCACTCCACTTCCTCCCCAGTTCTAAACTTGGTAGAGAAATTGTTGACTACTGCCCCTGCACAGAACAAAAAAAGTGCCATATGAATTTTCTTCTTATTTTCCAATCCTGGACTTGGTAAAAAATGTACTTGACTATGCCCATGTGCCAGTCAATGCGAAGATGCTTCTTAATGGATATTCTACTTCTCTGGACAAAGACAATCAAATCAATGCCAAGGATTAGACTATGCTCAAAGTCGATCTTCTGTGAATCAATTGTGCCGCACCAAACGTACTGAAAAAATGGTGCAAACAACAAGCATCCTTTCCCACTTCTCATGGCCAACGCCAGTCAAGCCAGAGCCAAAATTTGCCTTCTTTGCACATTTCAAGAACAAAGCAGGGTAAATTTTAGGTGTCTCAAACAGACAGTCAGGTGCCGCACAATTCTGACATGTGCACCTACCTCAACCAGCCAAGGACAGTATCAAACATACATCAAGCACCATCTGCGCCATCTGCTAAGTTGAACACAGAAAGAGTTGTTCAGGTCAAGTACCCTCTCACCTTTGCCAATGAAGTCATCACTTCTCTATACACACAGGGAACAAGGCACCTCAAGAATCGTAATCGTGTTCCTAATATAATTTAGGAATATGTACCTCTGACTTTTTCTCTTATTAATGTAACAGATCTTCACGAATTTCTTATACAGAAGCGAAAGATCACATGATCATCTCGCCCATCTGTAACTCCATCTCCACCTCAGGAGCATCATTGTAATTATCATCACGAAGTAGTACTGATCAAATGTTGCTGCCAGTCAGCTAAACGGTCTACCTTTGACCATTTTAATTATGCTCGGACTCCTGAACATGTGATGGTGGACGAAGATGAACTGTTATATGCTTCAGTCAACATGACATCTCGAAGCATTGGGGGTAGAAAACGTCCAAGACGTAATACATCCCGCAACCCTAGTAAACAATACCTTAATCGGATACATGATTTCGACGAAGGGGTCTACCAACATACCAGACCATGAAGCCGAAAAATAATCGGTTAAAGGATCTTCCTTCCGACCGAGAAACAATCGGTCAAAGGAATCTTCCTTCCGACCGAGAAACAATTGGTCAAAAGAATCTTCTAGAGTCTGACCAGGAATTCCTCAATCAAGGGAGCCTTCCCGCTCTTCATCCTGGGGATAGTTCTTTATATGAGTTTGATGCCGATAGTGAAGGCCTTGAACAGACCATCTTTTCTACCAATTCATCTTCGATGGTCAGAGAAGTGACTGCCTATGTCACTAATGAGGAACAAGATGCATCCAGTTTCGGCATTCAGAAGCAGAGGATCGTCGCTCTGGAGGCCAATCTAAAGAACATGGCCGAAATGATGGCACGCATGCATGTAGTAATCGTGGCACAACACGCTGTTCTACCGGTTATGAATCCGATTCCAATCCAAGAACATATTACAGCATCAACACCTGCCAACACTGGTCTGGGGGTACAGCCTCCTCACAATGCCACAATACCGACTCCAAGTCATTCTGGTGCTGGGGGTGGTGCTTATCACGCAGTCCCACCTAATAACGTATCGAACCAATCTACTGCTCTCCAAGCATAAGGGGATACCATTGAAGCGGTAAAGCTTCTGCACAATCAGTTCGAAGCTTTCAAGCAGAAGGATGGTCTGTAAAAGTAGGAATTAAACAGCCCTACCCCATAGAGTGAAATGAGGTTCCGTTTTTACCTAAATACAAGCCACCAACCATCATGCTATTTGACGGCAGTTTATCTTCAATTCAATACCTCCATCACTTCGAGGTAATGACTGATCAGCTCCAGCCAAATGATGCTCTACTCACTAGAGTATTTGTTGGGTGTCTGGCGGATGCAGCCAACTACTGGTATCGTAGTCTGAAAGATAGTTGCATAACCTCCTTTGTAGGGTTTTAACAAATGTTCATAGAACGCTTCTACGAGGAAACTGATGACATGACTATATCGGCCCTTATCAAAATCAAACAATGGCCTAATAAAACTGCTGAGCGTTTCATTGAGTGTTTCCGCAAAAAGGCACTCAAAATGCCTTGGGAACTCCAGATGCTCTGACTATAGATACTTGTAAATCAAATTTGCTACCTATAACCAGCATGTGGGCGGATTCACTTAATTCCAAGACTGACCTTCCTTCATAGTAAGTGTCAGGGCAGCCGAATATAGGGCTGACAAGTTTAAATAGTTAGGCATCCAGATGCCAAATCTTGATAAGGATGAACATTCTGCAACCAACAACGGTGGCCTTCAGAATAACCGTAAGAACAAAGAAGCTTTAGCCATCATTATTAAAGGCAAAGAAGCTTTGGATGTCAACGTGGGTCAATCAACACATACGACGACACCGCCACAGAAAGTACAACGTCCTAAAGAGGAGCTAGTATTCCTTTGATGAGGATGATATCATGAATATTTTTGATTGCTTAATCCCAAGCAATAAACTTCAGTTATCCGAAGCAAAGCGGTCAGACGAAGTAGGTAAAACTGATCATCCCAAATACTGTGTGTATCACAGGTTCATCGGACACCCAACCAGGGCATGTTATGTGCTCAAAGGGAAGAAACAAGAGCTGATTAATGCTGGTGCGATCACTCTTAAGCAAGATGAGAAGACTGTGACTGCTAATGTCGTTTCTCTGTAGTTCGACGACTTTTGTTACGACCCGCACCCTGGTTAGGGGCACGAGTACGTGGTTACGTCCAGCCTACGCCATAGAATCGACGGTAGAACGCTGTATAGGTCGTCTATAAATACAACAACTAGACAAAATATAAGGGTACCTATCATCTCCGCACGGAGGTATAATATGGCATAACTCAATCATAAGACAAACTAGGATAAATAGCACGAAATGGATATATGATAGAAAGGAAAACTGGAAAGGAGTTCAAGATCCAACACAAACTCATAGATATAAACACATCATAGAAACTCAAAATATAATATAAAAACTACAGTCTGAAAATACTAGCTGGATCGCAGTGCAGACAAACCTATCTAACAGTCTAAACAGGGGCTATATCATCTACGGGCTCCAGGGGTAATGTCTCATCAAACTCTATCCTGGCCATACCCGTAAAAGGTAGAGCAATCAGCTAACATGTACTATGTAAACATCAACGATTATTCTGTCAGGTAAATGAGCAAGTACAAACACTAACAGCAGTTCCATATGAATTGACAAATTCTAAAAGAGACAGTATAATAAAATATAAGACAAAATTAACATAAAATATATAATAGGATGTGAGTACAAAATAGGACGACAATTTATAAGATGACTTGGAGCTATTCGGAAGTCAAGTTACAACCCATAAACCAAACAAGGACCGGGGTTGTAACCCTTCTCCTGAAAAGAACTAGTAGAATAATGATATATAAAGTAAATATAAAATGTGCCATGAATTATTAGAGCGTTATGTGATCGGCTTGGGAATCATGATCAGGATTTCTATCTGACCGGCTATGAACAGGTGTACAATAGAGCAGGATCAGCTGGCCACCATGGAAAGCTATGAACAAGTAGGGTCAGGCTTTACCCGTCGTGAGGCGAGGGTATAGCTATAAACAAGTACAAGTACAAGTGTGAAGAACGAGTAAGGATTTTGATCACACAACCACTAATAACTCCATATCTCCGAATAGTATAATGGATCTGGACATGACACATCATGATACGGGACTCAAAGCAGGAGGCCAGCCCACTCCCAAGTCTATGTCTATACAAGTACAGGTAACAAGTCGAGTAATATACCAATATCTAAGTAATCCAGGAACAACATCTCATGACAGGATCCGACGTATACTAGTCCATGAACCATCGTGTCAGGAATCAAGTAAGACATTACAACTGAATCGGATATAGCAGATATCAAGACAATGAAAACTATCAGTGAATGTACTCGCCTGCGGTCCTGAGCTGTCAAATGGGGTCGATGCGCAGAGTGATGCCACGAACCTAAAATGAGATATATAAGCTAATTAGGGTTCAACAGTGTTAGGCATGATTAATAGTATAAGCTATGTAATCTAGGTCAATCTCAGTCCAACACTCAAACTAGGTCCACTGAGTCACACTAGGCTAATGTTGACTAACAGTTGACTTTTGGTCAACTGGTCAACTCTGGGTCAAAACTAGCCTAAGTATACTATTTCTAATATTTACCTACCAAGATACCATATATCTTGGTTAAACAGGATGAACTCTAATCTAAGAATTAAAATATCAAGTTGTACCTCGTTATTCATACATTGAAATCTATAACACGCAAATCGAGATAAGATAATCAATGGTAAAGTTAATAATAGTATCACAGTGATCAACATGATCACTTGCCAATTTTAACGATGTGAGATCACTGGAATCGACTGATCTAGTTTGTTGTACTAATTCTGAAATACAAACTTAATAAAAATTAATTATAATACAAGGTAGTACAGAGAAAATATACAAACATTATCGTATGATGAAACAAATATCACCAACGTATCCAGAATGGTCAAATCAGTTAGGATAGCCTATCCATAAGTCCAATTTGGACACAGAGGTAAAAAGGTAATTTCGGGTCAAAACGGGTCCGTGTCGGACCCGTGCATCAAAAAATGTACAAGAATACTAGTCCACTAAACCTAATAAATATATGTCCATGAATCCAGAATGACGATATGAACCCAACGGTATATCCAGAATTGGATTCCGTTGACCCGATCTCAAATTGGTCCGTTGACCAGGATATTGAAATTCTGATTTGCAGAAAAAGTGTATCGGAGCCAATGTCCTCAAAACTCAAAAAATTATATGTCAACGATTCCAGAATGATGATACAAACTCAACGGTATATCCAGAATTGGATTCCGATGAGCCGATCTCAAAATGACCCTTTGACCCGGATATTGGTATCCGACTTGCACGAAAATGTATGTCGGAACCAATGTCTACTAAAACTAGCAAATTATATGTCAACGAGTCCAGAATGACGATACGAACTCAAAGGTTTATCCAGAATTGGATTCTGATGAGCCGACGTCAAAATGTCCAGTTGACCCAGATTGTGGGGCCCACTTTGTACCGAAATATGTGCCAGGGCCCACGTCCTCCAAATCTAACAAACTTTACATAAAAGTGCCAGAACGACGTCACAGTCTACTGGTAGTGTCAGAATTGAAATTTGGAGTCCCGGTTCATAAATGGAATTTTACAAGTTAGAAATTACGAATTCGGACGGCCAACTTTGGCGTCGAATTCAACAATCAAACATGCTCACAATGAAATGAAACTTAAGAGGTAGGAAGAGGGCTATACCAGCTGCGCATAGGAACTAGTGGCACGCCAGATAGAGCTGCGATGGAGGAGATACGAACTCACGAATTGGTTCCACAAAACTGTCCAAAAATAACACAATTTAAACTGTCCAAAAATAACACAATTTAAAGTGTAATGGCAAAGACGAGTCTAGTCGACCAGGGGATCGTCCTAGCACTGGAGGAGTAAGTATAGTGGCAATTTCTTGCTACTCAACTTCGGTTATCAATAATCTTCTTCTTGTTTTACGTCTAAGTGGCATTGGAAGGGATCCTTCGGATTCAGAAGGCTCATTATGCATATCTGGTCTCTTATCTTCTTTTAGGATTGGAGAAGAGGTTGTCCCTGTTCCCCTAAAGGAAATCCCTGCTTTAGCTTGTCATATCTGAGATCTAGTTCTCACTGCAGGCTGCTCAGTAATAACAAGCGATGCTTCCTTCGTCTTTTTTCCTTGAGCCTTATGAGGAGGAGGAGGTTTAATTGGGACAGAAGGTGCAGGTGATTCCCTGACTTTTTGTCTTTTGCTGGTCACTTTTGGTGGAGATTTTTCTTTTCGCTTCTTGAGGGAAATATCTAGTGGATCATTCACCTCGTCAGGAAGACCGACAAGGGTAGCTTCAAAAGGTTCATCAGCTGGAGCATTCTCTTCAACTTTTCAAAATTCCAGGGTAGTTCTGGTCCCCAACCATGAGAGCTTGTCACTTGAAAATCTGTTTGACAGAGTGAATCCCTCAAAAAAAAAGTATTGGCTGAGGTATAAAAGTTCATATATGTATATAACATACGCGGGCCCATCTCAGGAGTAGCATTGGGCATGGAAAAAGTAGCTTTAGTACCCCTGGCGCTGTAATATCCCCATCCTCTAGCACTATCAATCAAATAGCCGGAAGCTTGTAAACAAGTAGTGGCGTTGCCCACATGCATTTGATCATAGCTGAATTGGCGAGCAAACTGGCTAGGGTATGGTTGTAGGTTGCATTCAACACCAAATCGATACACCAGGTGAGAAGGCCTGATCATCTTCAACCACATGAAGGCAACTGGTGGTGGGCGGACAGTCATAGGCTCTAAATCCATCTGCAAAGGAGGAAGACTATCGACTCCTTGAGGTGGAGGAACGCAGTAGAATCTCTATTCTAAAACCATATTTAACGCCTTTCGACAGTCGGTAAGAGAGTTCACTTTCCACCGACATGTGGCAAAACGGCTAATAAAGTCTCCTCCTACAACGCCTAAAGGGATCCATCAAAATAGGGTTGTGTAGCAACAACCAGCTGAACAGATAAGTGTACGGCATATCAGTAAGGTAAATCATCCTGAGTATTGGGATTTATCATCATGGTATCTGTGAAAGAGCGAAGACCCGCATTCAAATGGCAGGTCATTGTAGAGAGAAGATCCATCTTGTGCCCAAATACTAAGTACACAGTGGAAAACAGTACACCCTGATGAATCCTATCAACAACACTGGCTCCGGGGACTACGATTCATTGGCCTCCCACCTTGTCTGACATAAGTTTCAATGGGAGTACCAGATGTAAATCCTTGCCAATTCTTGTCAAATCTTTATCTGCATGCTGGGATCTTTCTATTAATTTTTGAATAGTATTACGGTCGAACGGCTCAAAAAAGTTAGGATCGCAGTCCAGGTGCTCTTGCAACTTGTCTTCATGAATGCGGCCCAAAAATAAATATGCTAACCATTTGATAAATAATATGTCCCATGTGCGTGGCTCTTATAGAAAACTGTGCAGATCATGAAGTGGCATAATAATTCCTCGAAGACTGCAACCATTTTGGGTTCTTCTCAGCAAGGGCATCTAATTCTTCATTGGTTGGCATATACTCTTCATACAGGATTTTACCCATTGGCAGATGTGAGATATACTGCATCTCATGAAGAGCAAGGCCTACCTCTCCGTGAGGGGTAACAAAAGTGCCCGTTCTACTGTTGTATCTCTCCGCTAAGGCTAAAAATAAATGGGGATTGGTGCGAACTCCACGGTAAGTAGTATGGATTGGCTCGTAAAGTTCTAAGTCTAGCAGTTCATCTTTAAAATTGTTCAGAGCCCAAATCGAAAGATCGGTCCAACGTTTATTCTCTGGACTTATTAGACCTGTCAGCCGCATATTCTTATCCGGATACCTCCCTTCAGCCTTAGCAAACAAGTTCATGAAGAAGGGAATTCTCACTGGGATCAATAGAGAAGAACCCTCAGGAGGCACACACCTGGGTTTTAGGCCCCTCATGTGAGTGTTGCTTCTCTCCGATGCGCTATAGAATATATCCCTATTTTGGGGACCTAGGCTGTGGCATATTCTTCCTACCCTGGCCTGCTAGAAGACAGTTAGGTCCAAGACCATACTGCGAGGATGACTGGCATGAGCATAGCAGGATAGAGACAAATGTCTCATCATTTGAGTAAAATAAATCAATCTGCTTCCACTTTGATACACTCGCTTCTGTTTTGCCTTAGGCTGGCGGTCTTTCTTGATAGCATCACCAAACAAGAAGGCTAGTTTTTTGTGAGAAACCAGTCCAAGCTTACGAGGGGTTCCCCATTCATCAAGCATAATAGGGCCTTATCATCCTTAGACCTTAACACATCTCTCCGGGTCTCAAGCAAATCGTATTGGGGAAAATGTACATAGGACAAATCCTCTTGATACTCAGACACCTTGAATGCAGACCAGTTCTTCAGCATAGGGGTCTTCCCTCAGTTCAACTACAAAAGAGAAGTCAGAGTTAAACTTCTAAAAAAATTATTTATTCTGCGCCAATCATAGATGGCACAGAGGAAGGAAAAACAGTCCTCAGCCAGCGCATATAAATTCTCGAGTCAGATGGCGCATCACATCAACTAGCGCATGGTCTGTGCATAATAATAGATGGCGTACAAAGTTGAGAATCTGACAGATGGCGCCTGGCGTTATTAGTTTAGGTTCTTTTTAGCCCAACACTCTGAAAGAGGTAGCACAAAGTGCAGATGGCACAAAGCATCGACCAACACTCTGAAAGAAGTGGTCGATGTTGGCCTGAGTCGCGCTCCACATGAATGGCGCCCGCTATCGTCTTCCGTTCAATTTTCTTACCTTCTAGTGCTGGGTTCGCTTCCGACGGTGCTATGTGTTGTGGCACACTCAGTGGTGGCACACGCAAAGTGCCTTGACCACTTTTTTTCCCTTCTCGGCGACGGTGGACTTCTTTGGTGCCATTTCTGATCGTGAGAGAGCTTCGAGAATTTGAGAGGAAGAGTTCAGAAGAAATGGCAAAGTAAATAGATTTCTCTCACCTATCGGCTATTTATAGTCCAAATGCTCAGTTGTAACAGCTGCACGATCTGTGCCTGAAAGTTGGGTCGGTTACGATTGCCCTGAGCTAAACACTTCTTATTTAAAGTATTTAAAATTTTAAAGTTGTTCAAACTTGAAAACTTTGAAGGGAGTCTGTAAAGGCCTAAAAAGTATGCTAACACCCTGCACCACTCATAGGAAGCGCCAACACTTAAATCATCAAGTGGCGCTAGCCATTAGATGGTGCCAAATATCTGATGGCGCCAACCATCAAGTGGCGCTGCCTGCCACGTGGCTATCTTCTTGGAGAAGCTGAACAGTTATTATCATGACTGACATCACGTCAGTCGAAAAAATCCGTTCAAATCCGAGCGCGTGGCACTCGAGAAGATATTTTCAGATATGTCAGATTCGTCATTAATGGCAAACAGCTGTCCAGCGCCATCTACAGATGCAGAATGATCATTAGCATCATTGATTAAATAGTGAAGCACTAAACAAATAGTTAGCGCCTGGCACCACTCAATAGATAGTGCCTATCGCCACTCAGTAGCTGGCGCCACTTGATCAAATCTTCCTGAAGTAGTTAGATTACGTGGCACACATGCCACTAATCTCGAAGAACGTGAAGGTGACACTGCCTATGACCAACGCATATCAATCACAACATGCCACGTGTCCAAGCAGTTAAACTAACCGTTCATGCCAAAGGAAGGATGGTGTGCCACTAGCTGTCTGTGCCAATCAGAATAACTACTTAACAGTTATTCAGAACTCTATAAATAGAGTTTCAAATCACTTGCAAAATATCACTAATGATCATAATCTCGTGAGCACTTGTTGCAGCATTCTCCAAGGGCTTTATTCTTCGACATCGTATCGTCCAAAGGATAAAGTGATCATCTTCTGATCAGATTCCTATAGTTGTACTTTTCCAGAATTTAATTGTACTCTTGTACTCTTCTTTTCTTAGTTTGTATCAAAACTTTTGTTTTTGCAAACAGATGTAGCGACGTTATATAACGACTAAAGCATGTCCCTACTATTCTTATAGATAACAACGTTCAACGATGTGGTGTTGCTAATCTGCGATGTCAGTTGTCGTTGCTAAACGTCGCCAATTATCTAGTAATTGACGTCGTATGTAGCGACGTTTAGCTACGAAGACCCTAACATGGCAAACTTTACGACATCACCGGTACGGGCTAGAGACGTTTTGATACACGATTAGTGATGTTGTCCCCGTCGCTAGCCGTCGCTAAACTGCAAAAGCAAAAAAAATCTATTTGTTTGTTTTCCATCCAAAATCTACTTGTAGTTTAAGTCATAGTTTATAAATAGTAGACCCGGAGCAACCCTCTGTAGAATTTTCTGGGTTCACCGACCCCTTCGTTGGAAGACTCAACGCCAGTAAAACAAATAGAGATATAAATATAAATAATAAAGTTGTAGTAAACAGAAAAGCTGTAAACATGTTTCTAAAAAATAGGTAGTTCTATATCTCATCCACACAAATAAGTAAAGGAATATTCCAGTAAAGACCCAAGAATAGGCTAGCATAACACATAATGTCACTAAATGTATAAAATTAATACATAAAGACCCAAGAATGGGCCATCACAAAACATCGGGAAAAAAATCTGTCCAATGAAAGATTATGGCTGATCTGGAGAAGGAGGGGAAGGAGGACCACCATACATATGGGACAGAAGGAACCCATATTGGTCCTCTGAAAGCGTCATCCTCGATGATAGAGGCGGTAGTAGAATCGATGGAGGCGGTATCGGTGCCGGTGGACCGGGAGGACGCATATGCACTATTGCTAGCAGTCTAGCGTTGCATGAATCAATGACAAATGTCATCCTCGAAGTCACCTTACT
>JANAVB010002795.1:5284110-5413031 GCA_029216955.1 Iris pallida
GAGGTTTACATGAGTGTTCATAGTATTGACTTCATAGTAGTTTACTAGATTGTTCATTGTTATTGTTATGGAGATGATTGTATGAACTTGATATTGCTAGATACTAAACATGGGGTGGGGAGAATTGACTATAGTATCAGATTTGTTGTAATGTGGTCTATTATTGTGAGCCCTTATCTCTGTAGTAGAGTTTTGGCTATTGTTTATTGATTGATTGTCCTTGGTCCCACGACAATGTATTGGGGACAATAGTCTGTCGAGGTGCTTGTGAGCTTCAGTGACGAAGTCCGATATTCTAGTACATGTTTTCACATCCATATCACTTAGACTGGTTACGATATATGCTTATTTGTTCATTTATTTTTACTATTACACTGGCATGTTTTTATGTACCTTGCTATGTCGATCCCCTGAGGACCCGATGATCTCTCTAGGTAATAGTCATGAAGAGCTGGTATGCTGACCATGGAGCTATTGCTATATCCGACTAAGGTATTTATTTTCCTTTCATGTTGTATCCATTATTTATACTATGCACTTAGCTTAGTTTTATAGACCTATGTTGTTCTTTGGGTCTAATCGAACATGTATGTTAATATATATTTTTCATTCCTGATTTATTTATTCTGTGGATTGAGGTAGATAGATTTATAATTGTTTGATAGATAAAACTAGAACATCAAGACAGGTTATACGTACTCGATCTGGACTGAGTCCTCTCGATACGTAGGGCATGTATACTAGTCCTACGTATTTTGGGACTGGGACTTATAAGTATATTTTCAGTAATCTTCTAAAAATTTATTTTCTTCGTTTTTCTCGTCCTCATCTTCCTTTTCCTCCCTATTTTCGCTTTCATCTACTTTATTTTTCTCTTCGGATACTTCTACCTCTTTATACGATTAGACGTGTAATAAGGAACTTTCATTGAGTCCTGTAATGCCTATAGTTCGCATTACGTATCTTGGTATACGTGTACGTATTCTTGACTCGTATTGCGTATTTTCCTGCATGGTTATTTTGGCATGTCATTGGTTATAGCTTAGCTTGGTTCGGCTTAGCTTGGTTTGGTTTGCTTGTGGGTTCATCATGAACCAAAAGAAAACCCCACCTACCACCACCCTCATTTATATTTCCATCTAACTCTCTCTCTTCATTTATTCTTCTCCTTCACTTCTTCTCCACCATTTACTCTTCCACCTACCAGGAAAGAGAGCTAGGCAAGTGCAAACTTGCTTCATGATGGATCTCAAGTTTATTGTTCCATTCTCTTCCTTTCTTGATTCTAAGCCTCTTTAGAACTTGACATTTTTGGATTTGATGAATGGATTCTTGTAGATCTAAGTTTGTAAACTTTTCGGTTTTTCTTGGTTTTGATCTCTAAAACTTGGTTATTTTCGAAAACTAGTAATTCTATGTTGTAGAGAATTCAATTTCATGCAGTTTTGGCTTTTGTTTCGCTTGATTTCGACTTCGGATGAGGAAGTTATGGCCAAAGCAATTTTGGTCATTTCTATGTTCATCTGCAGCATTAACAGCATGTCGCAGAAGGCGCATGTCGCAGTAGGCGCATGTTGCAATGAGGCGCATGTCGCAGCAGTAGCGAATCATGTCGCAGTAGGCACATGTTGCAATGAAGCGCATGTCGCAGTAGCCGCATATCATGTCGCAGAAGGCTCATGTCGCAGTAGGCGCATGTTGCAATGAGGCGCATATCGCAGTAGCGCATATCATGTCGCAGAAGGCGCATGTCGCAGTAGGCGCATGTTGCAATGAGGCGCATGTCGCAGTAGCCGCATATCATGTCGCAGAAGGCGCATGTCGCAGTAGGCGTATGTTGCAATGAGGCGCATGTCGCAGTAGCCGCATATCATGTCGCAGAAGGCGCATGTCGCAGTAGGCGCATGTTGCAATAAAGCGCATGTCGCAGTAGCCGTATATCATGTCGCAGAAGGCGCATGTCGCAGTAGGCGCATGTTGCAATGAGGGCATGTCGCGGTAGGCGCATATCATGTCGCAGTTGAGCCACATGAGACGCATGTCGCGATAGGCGCATATCATGTCGCGCATGAGCCGCATTAAGGCGCAGTCGCAGTAGGCGCATATGGTGTCGCAGTTGCATGCATGTCGCAGAATAGGCCGCATAATGCATATTTTGACTATTACTAACTGTTATATGTCCTAATTGACTGAATTATTGCTCGAATTTCTCCGAACGTGGAAGTTGTAGATCTTTTCCTTAGCAGCAAGAATATGTCTCTATTTATTTTATGCAAGTTTCTCTCATTCATAATATTGTAAGAATAGAACACGATAGTGGCCCGCTGTGGCGCACTCATGACAAGTAAACTGACATGATATATGTCGGCATGCTGTTATGACAGCTAGCCTGACATGACAAGTATGAAAGACTTGGACACCGTGGGCGATTGTGTTTGTACAAATAAACTAGTACTGTCTTGCATCATGTTTAGGATGGGGACCCCTGAGTACCACGGTCAGGGGTACCTACTGAAATTGACTAAGGCTAATTAACTAGAATGATTCAGTAGTCATGAAGAGATTCCCAGCTACAGGCAATCCCGTTATCTGGACGCATTCAGTGGACTTGTAGCCTACCGACGAGTAGGGCACATTTCTAGCACACAGTCATGTGTTGCATTCTTCCTAAATAGACATTCGACCTGGATAACCGGATGGTCTGCAGGGCTTGTGGCTGTTGGGATAATCTTATTGCATCTTGCTAGTAACTAGGCTTGTGATAACCCTAGTTAGTTAAAAGTATCAAGCCGTACTCTTGATTGGCCGTGGTTGATTGGATGTAGTTTATTCCATCTTAGTCTTATCCTGATCCTGTGCAAGATTGTGACATGACATGATTATTGATATTGCCTTAACAATAACGATCGGGGGTCCAGTTCTGTTCAGGCGAAGGGTTACAAACTCGGTCCTTGTTTGGTTTAAGGGTTGTAACCTGGCTCCCGGAGCAGTTCTATGTCTCTTCGTTTATTGTCTTAATACAATCCCATGCCATGCTCGTCATGTTTTACCTTACCATCATACCATGATTAATTATGCTGGCCTTAGCAATAAAGATCAGGGGTCCAGTTCTGTTCAGGCGAAGGGTTAAACCCCGGTCCTTGTTTGGTTTAAGGGTTGTAACCTGGCTCTCGGAGCAGTTCTGTGTCCTTCTTCGTTTATTGTCTTTACTGTACCAATAGTATTTGAGACGGGTTTCTATTCAGGTGAAGGGCTGCAACCCCGGTCCTTGTTTGGTTTAAGGGTTGTGACCTGGCTACTTGAATAGTTTCTCGTACTCAGTTTACTGTTGTTATCTCTATTATTATCAGTTATTTATTTATTATCTCTAATATTCTATTGTGATATGCTGGTTTTAGTTCCTAAGTGAAGCCTCCTTTGTGGCACTTGCTCTTTCTGGGGTCTGACCCAGCTGGTTTTGTGTGGCCAAATATCGGAGCAGCAACAGAGGATCCACCTGTCTTCCAGCCCGATGGTGACCACCAGGCGTAACCAGGGCAACGAGTGGGTTTCTTTTGTCCTCCCACTCTACGTGTAAAATTGTTCTTTTGAGGCATTTAGCCGACGAGCACGTGTTAGCTCGTATTGCATCTTTATTTTGTCTGCCTACGGGCTGTAACATGATTGACAAATCCTAGGGTTGATCATGTATTGACTAAAACTCTTGCTAGTCCTGACATTTTGTACGACTAGCTTCATGATCATCCAATATGTAATGTATGGGACGCCTTACTATTGTATATTGATGCTCTAATATCTTGTGACTGCTACTACTTGCTTATGATTGAGACAATAGGTTTGATCTTGACCATAGGAGACTGATGGATTGTAGTTAAACCCATATATCTAGACAGCCGTGACCGTATAGTGACGGATTCCATTTCATTATACGTAGCTGGCTATGTCTGCCCCCGCTCTCCAGTATTCTGGTTCTGGGGCATGACATGGTTTTAGTGGTGGGCCATGCAGGTCTTGTAATTCAAGATATGTGAGAGTTTATCGAATAGATGTCTCAATCAGTATTCGCCCTTGATCTCTGCTCGTATCTTTCAAATCCCTGAGAATCTTGACCTGATCACATGCTTGTATCGTTGATCTGTCCTGGTCCTTTTTATTGTTCCCTATGTCGTCTTCTTTAGCGGCATTATTCATGGACCTGCCGATCAGCAAGGCGAAGCACCTCCAGCGAACCAGCAGCAACCTGGAGATTAAGCCCAGCATTCAGGAGTAGCTCGAGAGTTATGCCTACCGAAGGAGAACCACCAATTCAGCCCGTCCAGCCTGCAGAGCCTGATGATGGTACTTTGGCGGGTCTCATCAGGTCCCTATTAGCTTCCCAAGATCGTCGCGGAGATGCCTTATACCAGGCGATGGCAGATGCTTTGACCAGAGGAGGTCATCAGGGTAATAGCGCGGCCAACAGCTTCAAGCGCTTGAACCCTTCCTTCTTCGACGCAGTGAAGATGCGATCGCTGCAGATGCTTGGCTTCAGGACACAGAGGTAATTCTAGAAGTAGCCAGTACTCCAGAGAATGAGAAGGTGGCCGTAGTGTGCCTGCAGTTACTAGATCTTTCCCGCAGCTGGTGGACAGCGCAGGCCGATGGATTAGTGGCCCCTATTTCATGGCAGTATTCAGGGAGAGATTCCAGACCAAGTATTTTGATACTGTAGCTCGGTATGATCTACAGACGAGGTTCACCAATCTGAAGCAGGGCAGGACGGTCGATGGATATGCGGCTGAGTTCTCCAGTCTTAGTCGGTTTGCTCCTACCTTGGTGGCGACCGAGTTCGATAGAGCCCAGCGGTTCCAGCAGGGGCTCCACCTAGAAATTTTATTGGCAGTGGAGCAGTTTGAGCATCAGACTTTTGATGCAGTGTTGAGAGTAGCTGGAGGCATGAGTATACATCCCAGAGGATCGTGGATAGGACCGGAGGTTGGAAGCGATCTCACGGCCAGATAATCAGTCTTCAGCACCAGCCCCGACAGCCAGGGCTTTGACCATTGGAGCTCCGAGGCGGGCGCCCTCAGTGACGTCGGTTCAGCATTCCACCCCGACGCACCCTCAGCAGCAGTGCAGTTGCCTCGGATAGTCGAAGAGTTTCCAGATTTTCCCAGAAGAGCTTCCAGGGATGGGCCAGAGCGAGAGATCGAGTTTACCATCGACTTGATTCCCAGAACAGCTCCAGTGTCAGAGAGAGTCTACAGGATGGCGCCATCAGAGCTAGAGATATTGTACAAGATGATTGAAGAACTCAGAACCAAGGGATTCATTCATGCTAGTGGATCGCCTTGGGGAGCCCCGATGCTTCTTGTGAAAAAAAGGATGGTACGTCTAGATTATGTGTTGATTATCGTACCTTGAACTCAGTGACAATCAAGAACAGATATCCTCTTCTGAGGATAGATGACTTGTTTGATCAACTCAGAGGGGCGTCAGTATTTTCGAAGATTGACTTGCGGTCAGGATATCATCAAATTAGAGTCAGAGAGCAGGACATCCCGAAGACAGCTTTTAGATCAAGATATGGGCATTGGGAGTTCCTTGTGATGCCATTTGGAGCAACCAATACGCCGGCTGTATTCATGGACCTCATGAATCGTATCTTCATGCCTTATTTGGATAAGTTCGTGATTGTGTTCCTAGACGACATCCTGGTCTACAGCAAGAGTGAAGCGGAGCATGAGCAGCATCTCCGAGTTGTCCTCCAGATTCTCAGAGAGCACCAGTTATATGTAGTTTAGTAAATGCGAGTTCTGGCTCGATCGTATTTCGTACTTGGGTCATATCATCACCCGAGGAGGAGTTGAAGTGGATCCCCAGAAGATCGTGGCCATTGAAACATGGCCAGTACCTAGCACAGTGGCAGAAGTCCGTAGTTTTCTTGGATTGGCCGGTTACTACCGGCGATTTGTTTCAGACTTTGCTCGAATTTCAGCGCCATTGACCCAGTTGACCCGTAAGGATGTGCATTTTGCTTGGACAGCGGAGTGCCAGGATTCTTTTGAAAGTTGAAGCGAGGCTTGATGACAGCTCCTATTCTCACGCTTCCAGATGGAACTGGAGGATTCTCAGTGTATTATGATGCTTCGGGCAGAGGTTTAGGATGTGTTCTGATACAGCATGGGAAGGTAATAGCTTATGCATCACGGCAACTTCGTGATCATGAGAGAAATTACCCAACCCATGACTTGGAGCTAGCAGCAGTAGTGTTTGCACTTAAGTTGTGGAGGCACTACCTATACGGAGATAGGGTGGAAATTTTCACCGACCACAAGAGCCTGAAGTATGTTTTCACCCAGAAGGATCTCAACATACGTCAGAGGAGATGGCTGAAGCTGCTTGTGGATTATGATGTCAACCTGCAGTATCACCCAGGAAGGCCAACGTTGTTACAGATGCATTGAGCAGGAGGGCAGGAGTTTATTTCCTGACAGCACAACCAGAACTGTTAGCCGATCTTCAGAAGATGGGTATAGAAGTTGTCCTCCCTTCCAGTGTGGCATTGATGGCCAGCATGCAAGTTCAGTCCACTATAGTCGAGAGGATCCGGATGGCACAGTCAGCAGATTCCAAGCTTCAGCGACTTAGAGCAGAGTGTGAGGCAGGACGAAGACCAGAGTTATGTATCCATGAAGACGGTACACTTCGACATGGTAAGCGTTTTGTGTACCCATGGAGATATCAGACAGGAGATCATGGCAGAGTCCCACAGTTCGCAGTATTCCATTCATCCTGGTTGCACGAAAATGTACCGATATCCGCCAGCACTTTTGGTGGAATGGCATGAAGAGGGAGATAGCCTGGTTTGTCTCTCGTTGTTTAGTCTGCCAACAAGTTAAGGCTGAACATCAGAGACCAGCTGGACTACTTCAACCATTGCCCATTCCCGAGTGGAAATAGGAGCATATAACCATGGATTTTATGACTGGATTACCTAGATCCCCGGCGGGCAGAGACGCTATTTGGGTTGTCATAGACAGGCTCACGAAGGTGGCTCACTTTCTCCCGTTCAGAGTTGGTCAGTCGACGGCTCAGCTAGCGGAGATGTATCTCCGGCAGATTGTCAGGTTGCACGGTGTAGCAGTCAGTATCACTTCAGACAGAGATTCAAGATTTACGTCGCACTTTTGGCATAGCTTGCAAAAGTTTGGGAACTCACCTCCAGTTCAGTTCAGCTTATCACCCACTGACAGATGGCCAGTCGGAACGTATGATCCAGACTCTTGAAGATATGTTGCGGTCATGTACACTCGACTTTGGTGGTTCGGGAAGATCACGTGGACCTGGTGGAGTTCTCGTACAACAACAGTTTCCAGGACAGTATCCGGATGGCACCGTTCGAGGTGCTGTATGGTAGGAAGTGTCGATCCCCGCTAGCCTGGGATGATGTTGGAGAGAGGCAGATGCTTGGTCCGAAAATGATTGCTCAGATCGTTGAAGTGGTCAGAAAAGTCAGAGATCATCTTCAAGTTGCCCAAGATCGCCAGCGTCATTGGACCGATTCTCATCGGCGCCCTCTTGAGTTTTCTGTCGGCGACCATATATTCCTGAGGATTTCGCCTAACCGCGCGTCATTCGTTTCGGCGTACGAGGAAAGCTTAGTCCTAGGTATATAGGGCCGTTCGACATTCTGGAGCGAGTAGGAGATGTATCCTATCGTCTCGCTCTTCCACCGTCGCTACGTGAGGTGCATGACGTATTCCATGTATCCCAACTGCGACGGTATATCCCGGACCCGAGCCACATCCTGGATCATTCGGAATTGGTTGTTGGTACCAACCTTTCGTATGAGGAGAGGCCCGTGTCTATATTGGACCGAAGAGAGAAGACACTCAAGAACAAGACTATCAAGTTAGTCCGAGTTGCTTGGGGTCATCACTCTTTGGGTGAGTCGATGGGAGCGTGAGGATGATATCCGATCGCGATATCCCGACCTGTTTGACTCGTAAGGTATAATGTCTTCCTTATGCCTTATGCTTTCAATTCCTTGCTTGAATAAATGACTGCATGATAGACTGTTTGTTATAGCTTACGATTAGTATAGCTTGTCCTTGCAATTCTAGCCTCTTGATTAAATTCCGAGGACGAATTCTTTTAAGGTGGGTAGAGTTGTAATGCCTATAGTTCGTATTACGTATCTTGGTATACGTGTACGTATTCTTGACTCGTATTGCGTATTTTCCTGCATGGTTATTTTGGCATGTCATTGGTTATGGCTTAGCTTGGTTCGGCTTAGCTTGGTTTGGTTTGCTTGTGGGTTCATCATGAACCAAAAGAAAACCCCCACCTACCACCACCACCCTCATTTATATTCCATCTAACTCTCTCTCTCTTCATTTATTCTTCTCCTTCACTTCTTCTCCACCATTTACTTCCACCTACCAGGAAAGAGAGCTAGGCAAGTGCAAACTTGCTTCATGATGGATCTCAAGTTTTATTGTTCCATTCTCTTCCTTACTTGATTCTAAGCCTCTTTAGAACTTGATTTTTGGATTTGATGGATAGATTCTTGTAGATCTAAGTTTGTAAACTTTTTGGTTTTTCTTGGTTTTGATCTCTAAAACTTGGTTATTTTCGAAAACTAGTGTTTCTATGTTGTAGAGAATTCAATTTCATGCAGTTTTGGCTTTTGTTTCGCTTGATTTCGACTTCGGATGAGGAAGTTATGGCCAAAGCAATTTCTGGTCATTTCTATGTTCATCTGCAGCATGAACAGCATGTCGCAGAAGGCGCATGTCGCAGTAGGCGTATGTTGCAATGAGGTACATGTCGCAGCCGCATATCATGTCGTAGAAGGCGCATGTCGCAGTAGGCACATGTTGTAATGAAGCGCATGTCGCAGTAGACGCATATCATGTCGCAGAAGGCGCATGTCGCAGTAGGCGCATGTTGCAATGAGGTGCATGTCGCAGTAGACGTATATCATGTCGCAGAAGGCGCATGTCGCAGTAGTGCATGTTGCAATGAGACGCATGTCGCAGTAGCCGCATATCATGTCGCAGAAGGCGCATGTCGCAGTAGGCGCATGTTGCAATGAGGCGCATGTCGCAGTAGCCGCATA
Organism: Iris pallida; assembly: GCA_029216955.1. Lineage (NCBI taxonomy): Eukaryota > Viridiplantae > Streptophyta > Magnoliopsida > Asparagales > Iridaceae > Iris > Iris pallida. The sequence goes on from JANAVB010002795.1 coordinate 5,293,214, forward strand.
TCATGTCGCAGAAGGCGCATGTCGCAGTAGACGCATGTTGCAATGAAGCGCATGTCGCAGTAGTCGCATATCATGTCGCAGAAGGCGCATGTCGTAGTAGGCGCATGTTGCAATGGGCATGTCTTGGTAGGCGCATATCATGTCGCAGTTGAGCCACATGAGGCGCATAGCGATAGGCGCATATCAGTTGCGCATGAGCCGCATTAAGGCGCATGTCGCAGTAGGCGCATATGGTGTCGCAGTTGCATGCATGTCGTAGAATAGGCCGCATAATGCATATTTTGACTATTACTAACTGTTATATGTCCTAATTGACTGAATTATTGCTCGAATTTCTCCTAACGTGGAAGTTGCAGATCTTTTCCTTAGCAGCAAGAATATGTCTCTAGTTATTTTATGCAAGTTTCTCTCATTCATAATATTGTAAGAATAGAACACGATAGTGGCCCACTGTGGCGCACTCTTGACAAGTAAACTGACATGATATATCTCGGCATGCTGTTACGACAGCTAGCCTGACATGACAAGTATGAAAGACTTGGACACCGTGGGCGATTGTGTTTGTACAAATAAACTAGTACTGTCTTGCATCATGTTTAGGATGGGGACCCCTGAGTACCACGGTCAGGGGTACCTACTGAAATTGACTAAGGCTAATTAACTAGAATGATTCAGTAGTCATGAAGAGATTCCAGCTACAGGCAATCCCGTTATCTGGGCGCATTCAGTGGACTTGTAGCCTACCGACGAGTAGGGCACATTTCCAGCACACAGTCATGTGTTGCATTCTTCCTAAATAGACATTCGACCTGGATAACCGGATGGTCTGCAAGGCTTGTGGCTGTTGGGATAATCTCATTGCATCTTGCTAGTAACTAGGCTTGTGATAACCCTAGTTAGTTAAAAGTATCAGCCGTACTCTTGATTGGCCGTGGTTGGATTAGTTTATTCCATCTTAGTCTTATCCTGATCTGTGCAGATTGTGACATGACATGATTATGATACTTGCCTTAACATAACGATCGGGGGTCCAGTTCTGTTCAGGCGAAGGGTTACAACCCCGGTCCTTGTTTGGTTAAGGGTTGTAACCTGGCTCCCGGAGCAGTTCTGTGTCCTCTCTTCTTTATTATCTTAATGCAATCCCATGCCATGCTCGTCATGTTTTACCTTACCTTCATACCATGATTAATTATGCTGGCCTTAGCAATAAAGATCAGGGTCCAGTTCTGTTCAGGCGAAGGGTTACAACCCCTTCCTTGTTTGGTTTAAGGGTTGTAACCTGGCTCCCGGAGCAGTTCTGTGTCCTCTCTTCGTTTATTGTCTTTACTGTACCAATAGTATTGAGGGTTTCTATTCAGGTGAAGGGCTGCAACCCCGGTCCTTGTTTGGTTTAAGGGTTGTGACCTGGCTACTTGAATAGTTTCCTCGTACTCAGTTTGCTGTTGTTATCTCTATTATTATCAGTTCTTTATTATTATCTCTAATATTCTATTGTGATATATGGGTTTAGTTCCTAAGTGAAGCCTCCTTTTGTGGCACTTGCTCTTTCTGGGGTCTGACCCAGCTGGTTTTGTGTGGCCAGATATCGGAGCAGCAATAGAGGATCCACCTGTCTTCCAGCCCGATGTACCACCAGGCGTAACCAGGGCAACGAGTGGGTTTCTTTGTCCCCACTCTACGTGTAAAATTATTCTTTTGAGGCTTTAGCCGACGAGCACGTGTTAGCTCGTATTGCACCTTTATTTACTGTCTGCCTACGGCTGTAACATGATTGACAAATCCTAGGGTTGATCATGTATTGACTAAAACTCTTGCTAGTCCTAACATTTTGTACGACTAGCTTCATGATCATCCAATATGTAATGTATTGTATATTGATGCTCTAATATCTTGTGACTGCTACTACTTGCTTGTGATTGAGACAATCGGTTTGATCTTGACCATAGGAGACTGATGGATTGTAGTTAAACCATCATATATCTAGACAGCCGTGACCGTATAGTGACATGGATTCCATTTCATTATACGTAGCTGGCTATGTCTGCTCCCCGCTCTCCAGTATTCTGGTTCTGGGGCGTGACAAGTCCACATCAACAATATTTGTTATAAGAGGTAGCTCGTCCTCCTGATAAGCTATTTTGTCAATATCATAGTATTTATGGCATTAGTCTTGCATATTGCCCACCAGCCCAACCTCGTTGTTACCCGTCTAGGATAAGTAGTAAAGTAAAAGAGCTGAGCCTGACTTGCTAGGACAAATGGTTTGTATCCTTGATATCGACGTTGGTAGTTAATATCTCCAAGACCATCCTTGTCAATTTTTCAACCTTGATCTTGGATCAGATCGAACTAATCACACTTGAATAATACTATCTTAGCAGGCTCTATGTCATAATTATATGTCAACTCCAAAATCTTCCGTAAGATGCCATAAAAATCATTGCCCGCATCGACATCTTTGTAGTTTGTAGATTTGATACACAAACAACTATTTTTGTTGAATCAAGATCCAAAAAGCTTTTTCTGATCGAAGCATTTATTGACTTCACACAATAGCTTGGCTAGATCTTTACGGCATAAATTGGCCCATTGGCTAGAGTTCAATAGATTCATTCTCTAGTGTTGCGTCTAGATGATCGACCTAAAATCACAAGATAAGAAATTAAGTTCAACGTTCCATTAATTATCGTGTAAAGTGCATATACAAAAAGTAATTATGAGGTCCTTACATATGCACTCAACTATGAAGGAAAATAACGTCTCATTTCTTGTTCTACTTCTTCATCTATTATGTATTGTCTGCTCGACTTCACCTCATCATTAAATATGCTAAAAAACAATAACATATCGGCCAATTAGTGTAATAAAAATATTTGATACTATTACATTGAGATGACGTAAACATGGACGTATTAATTACTGAACCCTCGAGCTTCTCCACTTTCTCCTCATCGTAGTTGGGTAATATATACAATTGAGCAGCCATATCCATCGTCGTTCTCAAATCTCTTGTTCTGTTAGTAGCAACGTGAGTCTTGAAATACATCGAGCAAAAGTTTATAATCTTCTTGAGAACATACGCTTCACAAATAGAACCCTCGATCCGAGCCTTGTTTCTTACCTTTCTCATTATGTGGTTCAAATGTCGCTCGAAAGGGTACATCCACCGATAAACGATGGGCCCACCAACACGTGTCTCACAGGAAAGATGAATTCAAAAATGATCCATCAGTCGAAGAAGCCAGGAGGGAACACCCTCTTAAGCTTGCACAATATTACCGTAATGTCCTTCTCTTACTTTTCTAGATGATCGACATGCAACTTAGTAGAACAAAGATCTCTGGAGAATATGCTCATCTCTGTCAACGGATCCCAAACAACATGGGATAATAATTCTTGATGCAATCAGAATTAACCTCTCGATGTCAACATATATGTATATATATGTGTGTATATATATATATATATATATATATATATATATATATTATACACATATTATACATATATGTTGACATCGAGAGGTTAATTCTGATTGCATCAAGAATATTATCCCATGATATATATAGATGATTGACAGGCAACTTAGTAGAACAAAGATCTCTGGAGAATATGCTCATCTCTGTCAACGGATCCCAAACAACATGCGATAATAATTCTTGATGCAATCAGAATTAACCTCTCGATGTCAACATATATATATATATATATATATATATATATATATATATATATATATATATATATATATATATATATATATAGTTTCATATTTCTTAAATAAGAGTTTAAATCCTCAATTTTTTTACCCAAACTCTTCAACTCTTTATCCTTAATCCTATTTCAGTTTGTATTTTGTAACGATCGGTTTGATTATATCTCTTTTCTAGTGGAGCCCTCAAAAAGGGGGTGACAATGGTAATTTAGTCCCATCGGGTAGGAGGTAGGATCATGAGATATAGATAATTGGAATTGGTAGACTTTATATGAGAATTCTTTTTAAGGCATATGGGCCCAATTAAATATCACACCTCAGGGGCCAACTCTGATTTGGGTCACACTGCGTTCCTAACAAGTGGTATCAGAGCCCATGGTTACGGGGCTAGTTTGGACGGCTCTAAATAGTTCGAGACAGATGGTGCTAAATGTTCATGCGTATACACGGATATACAAGCTTTCTTCTCAAGTTGGAGTTAGAAGCATATGCAATTACACGGATCGACTTCAAAGTGTAGGGCCTAAATATTAGGTGGCGCCATGTATTTACTATTTAACAATCAAGTTGCACCCAAAAAATCAAGATGCGCTACTGTTATGAAGCCCAGAGATCAAGCTGCGCCACTGCTCAGGTTGTGCCATATATCAGACTGTGCTCGGTCATGTTGCGCCAAAGTCTACGTGCGTCTGACAATAATTGCCATCATTGCCTAACAGTACTGACAACTGACAGCACAGTGAATGAAGAAAATCTCTTCGAATCCCTCAAAATATGCCGTTCGAGGAGATTTAATTGACAGCTGTCCTGCACAGCTTGTGAGTTGCGCCTAGGCGCAACCTAAACAAATTCTTTAATTACGTCTAGGCGCAATCTGGATGAATTATTCAAAAGCTGCCACGTGTCTAGGCGCAGCCCAAATCAGGCACAGTTTGACTCATTGACTGAAGCTCGCACAAGCTGATGAAGTTGAGACAACTTACATTCTAAAGTAGGATGACGTGGCGCATATTCCACTAATCTCTTAAAACGTATCCACTATTCTGTACACGACCACGTGCATCTCAATCACATGATGCCACACATCTAAATACAGTTAGTACACGATTGTTAACTGAATGGAAGTTGGCGTAACATAAGGTTGACGCAACCCAAAGTGGCACAGTTCAGCCTCGCGCACATCCGAATAACAACTAAAACAGTTATTTCCATAACTCTATAAATAGAGTTTCAATCATTGTCAAAGCAACACACAGAGATCAAGTACTCTTGCAAAATTGCTGTTGCATTCTCCAGAGGCTCTAGTCTTTAAGTTCACATAGTCCAAGGGATAAAGTGATCGTCTTCTGATCAGATTCCTACAGTTGTACTTTTCCAGAATTCAAATTGTACTGTTGTACTCTTTTTAAAGTTTGTAATAAAACTCTTTTATTTTTGCGAACAAAATGGCGACTTTGCTGTACTCAATGTTACTTGGATATGGTAATAGCTTTAAACCACTTACAATAGGAGTCGTATCATCTCTACGAAATGTGGTATCATTGGATTCAATACAAGAGATCATACTTTGTAGTACCGTCTCGAAAGAAAGACGAAAGGCCTATATTCTTTAACAAAAGAGAGGAACAAAAAATCATGCTCTATAATGATAATAGAGATGATACAGGAAGGCTACAATTACGTCGCTATAGTCCACAATCCAAATCAATCATCTGTAAAATGGACTATAATTTCAGAACCGGCCTCCACAACGGTAAAAGAAGGCGAACTCCTATTCGTATTTCTGTTCCAAAAGGAAAATCACAACAATACCACAGTAAAATAAAGCGAATATTAGGTTATGCTTCACCACTTCCAACTCCAGAACCTTTCGAATCTGATGAAGAAGAACGATCTAACTCTTCTGATTCTATCTCATGGGATTCACTACAACAAAAAAACCCTTTTAATGATGGCTAAAAAGCGTCATTAATGACGAACCATGACGCTTTTTTTCCACAGAAACCGTTATGAAAACGGGTGTTATAAATTTTTTAAAAGCGTCATAAAATAACCGTCATGAATAGTTTCTATAAAAGCGTTATGAATAGTTAATATATAGTGCACAATTCAGAACAATTTTAAAACGTCATGAATAGATAATATGTATAGGCTCAATGCAGCACATTTATAACACTCATATTACTGAACTCATCACATTTATAACACTCAATACTGCACATTATATATTACTTTCCAAAAACTTCTCAATTCAATTTTAAAACAACAACTTTGAACTATATTCACAAGAAAACATCGAAATGTTATATCACCATCTTCATTACATTATCTCAAAATAGGGTATCCAAATACATATATTTACAACTACTACTTAAATGAATCCTCAAAACAAGTAACTACTTTGGCTTCAACTTGAGCACATCAAAACTGTCAACATCACGTGTAGCGCAATCCCACCATTGCAATAATATTTGCATCTTCATGTGCACCTGAGAAAGAAAATTAATACTAGTTAGCTACAATTCCACCATGCATCTATAACAAGTATTATCAACACATTAAGATAAAACCAACTTACAAATTTGAAAATAGAGAGAGCTCTATGAGCTAATCTTCAAAAACTTCAATGACTAAGGCATTAAAACGATATATCAATGGTTCATGCTTTAAACCTCATCTTCTTAAATTTTAGTTTAACTAAAGGTAGAATTAGAACTACTAATTTTTTTCTTAAGTTTGAACAATCAAATTTATTGGATACTTGACCACAAAAGAATTAATAATCACCAGAAAAGATGTTAGCTTAGAAAAGTTACTAACTGTTCCAGAAGTCAAGCTACACATACTTAGAGAGAACTAAAATACTTACCGGTAGAGCCATCTTCTTCAATGTACTCATTGCCAAATAGTGAAATGATTCATATTCAAGAAAATATTTGATACTATGACAAAAACTATTTACCAATCTGGAAGAAGCCAAAATGCTTGCTAAACTTGTATCATATCAGAAAAAGCTTTATCTATTGATACCACATAAAAGTCCCAGTCTTCACCCAATTATAATATAATATGCAATTTCTTCTTTTACTCCGTAATGCAAATATATCCATGTCCAAAATGAGAGAATTAGAAGAAAAAACTATTAATTTTAATGCTTACCTCATGAACCCTTGGTCTATGGTGTCTGAGCTCCAGTAATGATTCCTTCCTTGTGCGCACTTCTATACATGAGAAGTGAGATGACCAGATTAAAGGTAAAGATGACTTGTTTAGTTCTAACCAACAGAACCAAGGAGCAACTAGAAATTGGAAAGAAGAAAAAAAAGGAAAGCAATTTTCTCCTGCTGGATGCATTTTTGATGGCATTACTGAATTTTACTCTATGCTGGATTAAGTCCTACATGTTCACTGGTATATATTAGACGGTTCCGAAACTGGTGATTATATATACAAAATTATTAATATCCAGCATGTTGGTGGCACACACAAATCTGTCAAGGATAAGAAAGAAGCACGAACTTTAAGCAATTTTCTACCAGCAAAGGAAGGAGACAAAAGAGAGTTGATAGGTGTATATTCTACAATAAAACCCCTCCAATAGGCACAAAGATTGCAGATTATGAGAAAGCATGGATAATCCCTAAATTATCCATAAGAGTTTTGGTCATGGGCTCAAACATGATCTGATTAAGGGTGACAGAATCACCGACCAGAAGGTCCAGAACCGTAACCAAGTCCCGAGTCCAGACTTCTAAGAATTAAAACTGTAAGAGGCATCAACCTACCTGCTTTTAAGTTAAAAGGCAATAATGTCCAAAGCTAATGCATAAGCAAATCATACATATTAAAATTATCAAAAGAATATGATCTATTAAGGAGAACAGAACACATAACACCTCTAAATTTAGTATCAGTTGAAGCAATGAGGATTCTTTTGCAATGAAAGAATCTTGTTAAAAGTAATAAATAAAGAAATAATTTCTTAAAGAAAGTAGAAAATAAACTATGTAACATGTACTTGTACAGGTAAATGGTGCAACAAAGTATGGTGCAGAAGAGTTAGCATGTTAGTCAATAATCTTAACAAAAAAATAACGTTCATCAGATTTTTCTATTACAGATGGAGAAGCTATACTGAAATTTTGAAAGTGTGTTCGATAATATCATCAACTGCACGTATTCGGCGCGACGTGCTTCTTATCGCCGCTCAGCACCAGCTCCATAAACGAGTACGTATTCGTCACCTCCCTTGCCTCCAGATCGATCCTCAGCCCCCTTGACGCAGTAGCAGTATTATATATAGCTACTAAGTTACATTGCTTCAACCTAAAAATACGACAAAAAAAAAATTTAATCTTACTAGATCAAAATGAATGAATGGTGCACATTCTAATAGCAAAGAGTAGAAGCATAAACAAGACGATGCTAGCGATCCAACTATGCAGATGTTCCATCATCTATATTACTATATAATAAAAAAAGTTAATAAAGACAGCTAGTTAATTACAGAAGGTGTTCTTTGATCTTCTAAATAGTCTTGCATGATATATAATATAATAATAAATTTAGAATAATTAAGATAGTTATTTTTTAGTAAGATAGTTATTTTTTAGTCTTAATAAAGATTTGGATAGTTATAACAATTTTTTAATAATAATTTATAAAATACATTCATCGCACTCGCAAATATACTAGTTTTACATAATGTGACAAAAATGAATGCATATTGCATCATAAATCGAAGCATCCTCTGTACATGTTTGCCAATGGATAACAGGAACAACACTTTGGTCGAATGGGCGTTTTGCAGCGAAGGCCAACTAAACCTGTGAAAACTTCCAAAAAAATCTAGACTGCTACACCTGCTAAAACTATAGTAAATGGATAGACGAAACTGAGTACACATTCATTATAACATAGGATCATACATTACACTAATCATGGGAGGCATATGCCACCGGATTCGAGCCAGCCGGGATGGGAGCAGGATGACTCCAAAGTTGACCGGTGTTGCAACACTAAATAGAAGTGTAAATTTTGGTGGCCTAAGATTAAGCTGAGTATGACTACAAGTATTACTGCACGTATAATCAGTAGACATTGGCAAATAAAGTCATGTATAACTAAAAAACATAAATGTATCCATTTTAAGGGATCAAAGAGTAATTCAATCAGGTCAAATAGACAAAAATCTGCTTCAACTGTCAAATATAATACGTACTCATTTGGGGTTGATGAATCCGGCTCCGTAGTCGAACGGGGTCGCGGTGGCGTAGTCGTTCGGCCTCTGGGCCAGCAGGGGGGCGCCGGACCTGTCGTGGACGTCGACTGTTGTCATCATCGCCGAAGCAATGGCGGCAGGACTCCAGTTCGGGTGCCTGTGCTTGATGAGGGCTGCCACGCCTGCGACGTGGGGTGCGGCCATGCTCGTGCGCCGGAGACGGTCGCAAAGTCTTGTCCTATACTTGGCAAAGAGTATGGAGAGTGCTACCATCAGTAGAATGAACGTGAAATGAAATGCTTATAATTCATCAATTTTTCATTTTTTCCTCTTTAGAATATGTGCAGGATGGACGTAGTAATTTCAGAAAAAGGATGAACCTCAAATATAAAAAGGCCAAAAATTAGGGTTAGGGTTTTGGAGTTGGGGAAAAGGAAGGAGAAGAGGAGAGGAGGGTGTAAGGAAGAGGAACTGACCCATGAGGGCTTCGGATCCGAGGCCGACGTCGGAACCGATGAAGCGGCGGAGGTTGCGGACCCGCGACATCGACGACGCCGGAGGAAGGAGAGGGAGAGCGCGGAGAAGAGGACGAGCAGAACCCTAATGCTCCTCTTTTGCGTTCTTGTCGATCGAAGATTTTGGATCGTGAGGCTCTCCTCGAAGATTTTGGATCTAGGGTTAGGGTTTTGGAGTTGGGGAGAGGAGAGAGGAGAGAGAGGGAGAGGAGAGAGAAGAAGGAGGAGAAGGAGAAGCCAGAAGGGACCAGAATGGTTTGGAGGAGAGGAGGGGCTATAGCAAAGATTTTGCCAACATATAAACTTAAAAAATATTACAAGTTTGCCACCGCTCTAAATTATTAATAACACTTTGTTTTATAAACGTTATAAAAAGCCCAGAATTAGCCTAAACCGTCATAGAAAAAAGGTATTTCGAACTTTGATGACGCTTCTTTATCAGCCGTCATGAAATCCACTTATCAAGCGTCATTAAAAGGATTTTTTGTTGTAGTGATTTATACCAGCATTGGTCATGTTCATAGGGTGATAGTATCTTCTAACATGGTGTCTATCGAATTCTTGGAAGATGAAGAAGATGACATTGAAGAAGCTACTGAAGTGGACCCTTGGACACAAAGGATGGACAATTAGTGGAATATTCATTTTGAACAACGAGAGCCACCTACTGAGGATCAACTAATCCAAATTGATATTGGAGAGAAGGGCGTATCACGACCAATCTTCATTAGCAAAAATCTACCAGAGGATGATAAACAAGAATTAATTCACCTTATTCATGAATATATTGATGTCTTTGCCTGGAGTTATGAAGATATGCCAGGATTAGATCCTCAAGTCGCAACTCACAAACTTAATATCCTGCCAAATGCTAAGCCAGTCAAACAACAACAACGGCGATTCAAGCCTAAAATGATGGATACAATTGATGATGAAGTCAAAAAGCTTATAACTTGCGGTTTTATCAGAGAAGAACAGCATCCTGACTGGGTAGCCAATATTGTACCAGTGTTGAAGAAGACCGAAAAGGTTCAGGTTTGCATAAACTTTTGGGATCTTAATGATGCTTGTCTAAAGACGAATTCCCTCTCCCAATTACTGATGTCATGATCGACAATACATGTGGATTCGAACGAATCTCTTTCATGGATGGGTTTTCTGGATATAATCAAATCCGGATGAATCCTGAAGATGAAAAACCCGTACTCCTCGTGGAGTATACATTATACAGTTATGACGTTCGGTCTTAAGAACGCAGTACAACCTACCAGCAGGCTATGAGTACTATCTTTCGAGATCATTTGCGAAAGACTGTCGAATGCTATGTTGACGATATTGCTATCAAAAGTCATCTAAAGGAAGATCATATTCAAGATTTAAGAACTATTTTCAATCTAATGCGCCAGCATCAACTCAAAATGAACCCTACCATGTCTTTCTTGGGTGTCTCTAGTGGCAAATTTCTCGGATTCGTCATTACCTCTAAAGGTATTTACGTTGATCCCGAGAGGATCAAAGCCATTCAAGAGATGCATCCTCCACACAACTTAAAAGAGCTACAAGGATTCCAAGGTCGATTTGCGTACATCAGGCAGTTCATTTTGAATTTATCTGGATGTTGCAGACCATTTACTCAGTTAATAAAAAAGGTGTATCTTTCGTTTCGACGAAAGAATGTTAATGAGTATTTGATGACATAAACGGTATATAATGAGTCCACCGGTTCTTGTACCACCGATCTCAGGAATATCTTTCTTAATGTATGTCCGGGCAATGGACCATTCATTGGGAGCGTTACTGGCTAAGAAGAAAAAGGAAGGTCATGATCAAGCCATCTACTACCTTAGTCGAACGATGATTGAGCTGAACATCGTTATAGTCCGGTGGAGAAGGACTGTTTAGCCTTAATGTTTGCCGTTCAGAAGACAAGACATTACATCATAGGCCAAACTATTCATGTATATCCTGAGTCAATCCTCTTGGGTCTTAATAAGAAGCCAAGTACACTCAATTCCAGGCTTGCTACATGGGCCATATTATTAGCAAAATATGACATGGTGTATGTTCCCAAAAGTCTGTAAAAGGCCAAGCACTTGCTGACTTCTTAGCAGCTCCTGTCCCTGAAACATCTAAACTCTATGACGAGATTCCAGACGAAACATTAGAATCAAATATGATCTCAGAAGAATTTCTTACTTGGCGTTTATTCTTTGACGGAGCATCTAGAATTGGACCTGAAGGCACCTTGGTTGCGGAGTAGGAATTGTTCTTGTTTTACGGATAGATTAGCTATTCAGAGAGCTTATTCTTTAGACGAGTCATGCTCTAACAATGTAGCAGAATACAATGCTTTTCTCATTGGACTCCAATTAGCCAAACAAATAGATATTGAATATCTCGAAGTATATGGCGATTCTAAGCTGATTGTTAATCAGGTTAGAGGCATATATGAAGTCCGACATCAATCTGGTACCATATCATGAAGCAGCAATCAGAATAGATTCTTCGTTTAAAGGGTTCTTCATCGAACATGTACGTCTGCATGCATATAGAAGCTGATGCCTTAGCTAACCTAGCTGCGGTATTGGCAGTTCCAGTCAAAAGACAACAAATGATTGTTATCTAATAGAGAATTATTTTATGTTGAAAACAACCATAACATTGAATTCAGAAATTCAACTGAAGTCAATGTCATTAACGAGGACTGGAGAGCACCTTTTATTGATTTTGTAGTACATGACATATTGCCAAAAGATCCTAAGGAAGCTACAAGTATTCGTCGCTGATCACTTTGATTCTATTATAATCTCACGACTAAGACTCTCTATCGAAGAACCTTTGATGGATTACTTTGAGATGTCTTGCTGGTGATGAAGTAAAGCAGATATTACGCGAAGCTCATGATGGCATTTGTGGAGCACATCAGCCTGGTCCTAAATTATAGGATCGTATTCGACGTATGGGCTATTACTGGCCCTCTATGGTATCAGATGACATTGACTATGCAAAGAAATGTCGAGCATGTCAAATTCATGCAGATTTTATTCACCAACCGTCGGAGTTTCTTCATCCGACTACTGCCTCATGGCCCTTTGAAGCTTGGGGCGTAGATATAATTCGTCCTATCAATCCTCCTTCATCTAAAGGACATCGGTTCATTCTGGCTATAACTGATTATTTCTCTAAATGGGCTGAAGCTATACCTCTGGCTAAAGTAAAAACTAGTAGGGTCATCAATTTCATCAAACATCATGTGATATACAGATTTGGTGTACCTCATCGAATTATTCATGATAATGGACCACAGTTCGTCAGTCAGAAATTTACCAGGTTCTGTGATGACAACAGAATCAATAATGTTGCTTCTACGGCCTATAATCCTGCAGCTAACAGGTTAGCCGAAGCATTCAACAAGATTATTATCAAAATCCTTAAAAGTTTATTTCGATTAACAACGTAATTGGAGCGAGAAACTTGGAGAATGTCTATGGGCTTATCGTACTACAGTCCGTAATCCCATAGGTTGCACACCTTTTTTGCTAGTATATGGATGCGAAGCTGTCTTACCACTGGAAATTCAAATTCCATCCTTAAGAATTGCCATTGCTAATGAACTTATTACAGAAAATAATGATCGTCTTTGGCTTCAAGAATTGGAGGCACTCGACAAGAATAGGCTACTGGCTCAACAGCTTATCGAACTTTATCAAGCTCGGATCTCAAAAGCTTTTAATCGCAAAGTCAGAATACGAACACTTCAGGAAGGCGAGCTAGTTCTTACAGTCAGACGTCCTATGACTATGACTCATATGAGCAAAGACAAGTTCGAGGCAAAATGGGAAGGTCCATATGTGGTAAATAAGGTTTTCTCAAATGGAGCCTATCAATTAACAAATATGGATGGCAGAGTTGCTATGATGCAATGGCAAATTTCTCAAGAATATTATATATAAAAGCAAAATTTACTTTATTTCAGAGAAATAATGTAAATAAAGTTCATTTTATTCAAAAGCATGATGGAATTGCATAATATTAAGGATGGAGAGGAGGCCTCGATCCCTCATGCTTAAATACATAGTTTGCCAACAGTTCAAACATCTTGTTGTCTAAACGTACCAGAAACTCACAAGCGGCCATCCTCAATGCCTCTTCTTCGGCTGTCTTCCCAGGCTCTACTAGCTTAGCAATTAAGTCCTGTCCTGGTGCAGGAGCAGTGGAGCCTTCACCCCCCTTTCTTTCTGAGAAGGCTTCGGAGGCTCAGCAGGAGACGTCTCAGTCTTTTCTTCAATCTTCGTAGTGAGCAAATCTTTGGAAGACATTTTGTACAGAAAGAAAAAGAAATTGACGATATCTATGAAAGTTTTGCTCTATTTATAGACAGAGCGATTGGATAGTTGGTTTCGAGAATTGATGTGACTTTCCGAAAGAAGCCCGACGGTTCATTCATTTATAACTATTCATTCATTTATTCTCTTCCTCAAGAATCGAGAAAACTGTTCGTTCATTCAGTATCTTTTCATAGAAAATTGAGACAACTCTTCATTCATTCACTTTTTTTGACTTATCATTTATTTGGCATTGATTGTCTCTTATTTTAAGTAATATAAATTCACGTCCTCCATACCTATGAATTCTGATTATTTACATCAGCAACTTGTCACATCCACATTTCTCTTGGATTTTATTTTCCATCACATTAAAATCAAACCATAAAGAAGAGAAAATCATTCTTTATTCCTTCTTTAAAAATATAGATACATCTTAATAGAAATCTACTACATCCCAGATTTTTATTCTAAGTATAACAAATGAAGGTCTATTACATCTTTGGATCTTCTTATTTGATGCCAGTTCCTTGTTATCTCGACCTGAAGCAGCGAGCAAGACAACGGAATCAACTCTGGTCTTCTCTCTCAGAAAGACGAGAGGAACCACAGAGTACAATAGCTCAAAGATAAGCTGTTGTCAATACAACTGGTGGAGAAAAGACGACCCGCCAGGAGAACTAGGAATGAAATCACCCTTGTGATACGATTCCTAATTCTGTCTCTCCACCATCCAACTCTCATGTATAAAGGCTCTTCCTACCATCTGAGGAAGACCCTTCTTGAACATGGAGAGTCCTGAGCTGTCTGATCTGAGTGTCAGAATCACATGAGCTGTCTGATGTGGGTGTCAGAAGAATGCTCTTCATAGCATCTGGGTCGCCGATGCCAGTTTTGAAGAAGCTTGCCAACCAAACTTCTGCAAATATTAACAAAGAAAGAAAAGTTAGTAAAATCTATCAAAACTGCGTGCCGATCAACAGGCGCATATCAACAGTGTGCGCCGATCAACAGGCGCATATCAACAGTATGCGTCGATCAACAGGCGCATATCAATAGTGTGCGCCTCTGACCAAAAATAGGCGCATATCAATAGTGTGCGCCTCTGATCGAAGTCAGGCACTAGACCGCAGTGCGCGCTTCTTCTCAGAATTTCAAGCGCGCATCTTCAACATGCGATTCATTTCTACAAGACAGCGCCTATCTTTAAAACTGTCTTAGTAAAAATGGTGCAAAGAAAAACGTTCACTTGTGAAAACCATTGGTTCTTTGTTTGGACTTACCAACTTTCGAAGGCATGGCATGCAAAAGAATAGCATCAGGTTGAAATGGCGCAAATAAACTTGTGGATGATGGATTTTTGCTGGATAGTGGGACCTTGTGAGAAGTTATTTTTTTTAGAAAACATGAATGTCTCTTTCGTTTTGGCTATCCTTTAAAAAGCATCGAAGATGTGAACAATACGTTGTTCTAGGAGTTTATTTCGGGAAAGAACTAAATAATAGGCGCTTAAAACCACATAATGACTGCCATGTGTCTCTCAAAGAAACAGTAAACATTGAATTAGTCAAATGAGCTCATTTGCATGCGACACTTGAAATCACAGCCACACAATAAAGATGCCAGAAATTATAAATTTCATTTCATAAAGAGGGATAGACCCTACAGACAAGTAGGAAAGGACACATGAAAAGAAAATAAAAAGCTGACACGCTTAACATTATTTCTTTTTCTCGTCTTCATCATTGGTCTGATGAAGGGCAGCGTCCAACTCCTGCATGTTGTGGATCCCCGAGCGATGCATCAGACTAAGGAATCCCTCCAAATCGTCGCGCTCTTCAGAGGAAAGTGATGGCCCACCACTCGAGTGATTGAAGACTGTTGGATTTAAACCAAAACAGTCCAAGAAGTTCACCGCCCTCAGCGACGGGTCAGCCTCCAACAAATAAG
The DNA here is from genome assembly GCA_029216955.1 of Iris pallida. NCBI lineage: Eukaryota > Viridiplantae > Streptophyta > Magnoliopsida > Asparagales > Iridaceae > Iris > Iris pallida. Next base: position 5,308,940 of record JANAVB010002795.1, read on the forward strand.
TTGTAGGCATGACATCAGATTTTGCTTCAGGGGACTTGACTTTAGTGTCAGCAGGTCTCCATCTCCTTCTTCTTAGGTGCCATAGAAGTGCAGAAGTGAAAAATAAGTATAAAGACCAGCCCCTATATATATAACCAAACCAACTCTTCATATTCCTCATGGGAAACCGAAAATCATCAATGAAACTCGGGAAGACGAAGAGGAGATCGAATGTTTTCAAGAAATTTAATTATGACGGCTGGGCATTGACATGCGCAACTTGACTCAGTCAAATTCATAAATTTAAAGTATTTCAAAACTTTAAAGTGTTATTAACTTTCGAAAACTTTGAAGGGGGTCTTGTAGGGCCTAAAAATCAGGTAGCGCCATGTATTTACTATTCAACAATCAAGTTACACCTAAAAAACCAAGATGTGCCACTGTTATGAAGCCCAGAGATCAAGCTGCGCCACTACTCAGGTTGTGCCATATATCAGACTGCGCTCAGTCATGTTGTGCCAAAGTCTACTTGGCGTCTGACATTAATTGCCATCATTGCCTGACACCACTGACAACTAATAGCACAGTGAACGAAGAAAATTTCTTCGAATCCCTCAAAATGTGCCGTTCGAGGAGATTTAATTGACAGCTGTCCTGCACAGCTTGTGAGTTGCGCCTAGGCGCAACCCAAACAAATTCTTTAATTGCGCCTAGGCACAATCTGGATGAATTATTCAAAAGCTGCCACGTGTCTAGGCGCAGCCCAAATCAGGCGTAGTTTGACTCATTGACTGAAGCTCGTGCAACCTGATGAAGTTGAGAAAACTTACATTCTAAAGCAGGATGACGTGGCGCATATGCCACTAATCTCTCAAAACGTGTCCACTATTCTGAATACGATCACGCACATCTCAATCACATGATGCCACGCGTCTAAATACAGTTAGTACACGATTGTTAACTGAATGGAAGTTGGTACAACATAAGGTTGGCGCAACCCAAAGTAGCGCAGTTCAGCCTCGCGCACATCAGAATAACTGCTAAAACAGTTATTTCCAGAACTCTGTAAATAGAGTTTCCAATCATTGTCAAAGCAACACACAGAGATTAAGTACCCTTGCAAAATTGCTGCTGTAATCTCCAGAGCCTCTAGTCTTCAAGTTCACATAGTCCCAGGGATAAAGTGATCATCTTCTGATCAGATTCCTAAAGTTGTACTTCCCTAGAATTCAAATTGTACTCTTGTACATTTTTCTAAAGTTTGTAATAAAACTCTTTTGTTTTTGCGAACACAAAGGTGGTTCGATGTACCAAAGGTGGAGCAAGACGTTGCCCAAGGTGGAGCAAGACGTTGTGGTTGGCACACAATGGTGGTGTAGATGAACGTGTCGGTTTGGTTCTGTGATCGTAAGGATCAAGATGGTAATATGTTGGATCTCCTTATTGCTTGGTTGGCGGAAACGAATAAAAAGTAGCATGAGTGCTAAGGTTGTTCGACTAGCGAGAACGGACAAATATAGCAAGGTGCTAAGGTTATCCGACTAGCAAAAACGAGCTAAGGTGGAGTTGTTAGATTGTATCTCATTTCTGGTGGAGCCCTAAAAGGAGGGTGACAATGGAGTTGGTCATTTAGTCTCACATCAGGTAGGAGGTGGGATCATGAGGAGTAGATAATTGAAATTGGTTCAGGTATTATATGAGATTTCTCTTTTAAGGCAAATGGGCTCAATTCAATATCACACCGCTTGGGCTCGGGTTAGACTTATGATTCATCGGGTTGGGCTCGGGTTGACCTCAAGCCCGATACAACCCGTCCGAGTGGTCAGGAGATCGATTCCCTGTAGGAGCATTCGCCACAATTACCATTTTCTATATATTTTTTATTTTTTATTTTTTTATTTTTTTATTTTTTCTATATATATACATATATATATATATATATATATATATATATATATATATATATATATATATATATATATATATATATATAACCAAAACTCTTTTGGCCCATCCCAAAATAATTTAAGGTCATGCCAACGTTAATTCAAATCCAACGTTTATAATCCGTTTCTGTTGCACCAAAATAGTACGTCACAACCTGGACACTGCCTAAAATGATCAATACAATATGTCCATGCCTGGTCTTTACGAGATCTAGCTTTTAGGAGACGGACACAAGTATACGTTTCAGTCCTAACATGACTCTGTGTCAAAGATAGGGTACATCGATAATCGATAAAAAAATTAATAGGTAGAAGATCAATAATCGAACCTGAATTAAGTCAGTTTTGGATTCGAGCACTATGTCAGCGTCCCCAGTGTCGGATACACTCGTCCCCGTGTCCAAATAGAAAATCTTGATCGAAACATAGAGTTTGAAATAGGAAAATGCATAAAAATCAAATTTGCGTTGGGGATTCAACCACTACTAAAATAACCCCTTTTAGCGATGTCAGAGTACGTCGCTAAAAAGGGCAAATACGTCACTAATTTCTATTAGCGACGAAAAATGGATGTCGCTTATAGGCTTGTCGCAGATTACAATTTGGTCGCAATTCGTCGGTAGTTGCAACGTCACTTCTAGTGTCGCTAGACGTCGCTAATATGAGCGACAGATAGCGACGTCAGCATACGTCGCCAGTATAGCGACGTACGGCGACCACTTAGCGATGCCGTAAACTTTACATATGATGACATGGCATGGCAGCCACATCAACATATTAGCGACGCCTAGCGACAACTGTAGCGACGTTGGCTCTCAGGTGGTCATATACACGTCAGCATTATAGCGACGAATAGCAACGTTACGTCACTATTTTGCGACGTATAGCAACGTGTACAGGACGTCACAAAACGTCGCAGAACGTCTCTATACGTCGCAGATGTTATAAAAAAATATTTGGTATTTTTGTTATGCTGTGTGTCTGTGTTTACAGTGTGTGTGAAGTGCAGTATTCGAACCATCGACAGTTTTGCTTACTGTTCTATATTTTATCTTGGATAGAAAGAGCAATATTTCATGGTACACTTCTCAGAGCTTCCTCTTCATGTCCTTCACCTTCTCGGGATCTTTTACGACGTCCCGAGAAAGTGAATGACGTGAAAATGAAGCTCTCAGAAGTACACCCTGAACTGTTGCTCTTTCTATCCAAGATAAAACATACAACATGAATCGAAACTGTCGATAGTTCCGATTACTGTATTTCACATTCACTGTAAACACAGACACACATCATCACAAACATATACATTATATTTTTTTAAAATTTGGGTAGCACCTCCTTTGTATATCAGATCATCGCTTATAACCCAGCGTAGGTATATTTGTCATCCCCGTCGCAGATATCATCACAATTAACAGTCTCCCATCATAACAGTCTATAACTAATAGATGAATAACAGTCTCCCATGCATCATAACAGTCTACAACTAAATATCATACATGTACTCAATGAAAATACCAACAAATTAAATATCACAAACATACATGTCCAATAAACGTACATGTCCAACAGAGTCAAATAATAATGAAAATCAGTGTACAGAACGGTCAATGGGCCCATCGGGTTAATAAATACAAAGATGATAAAAAAATATACTGGATCACTGAGGATCCCTGTCGCGCATATGGGATAGAATGTAGTCATACTGCTCCTGGTAAGCTGCACCGTAGGGGCAGTAGGAGGCAGTGCAATATCTGGAGTCGACGTCGTCGATGGACCGGGAGGACGTATCTGCTCCAGCTCTCGCAGTCGCTCACTATAAACAGCAAGGGAACTCACCACCCTCTCAGTACTCGCCTCAAGCGAAGCCGAAACCTGAGTGAGTGAGGCAGACATGCTCCTCTGCGATCCCTCCAGCTCGACCTGTCTACGCTCTGTGCGCTGCGTAGACTCGATGAGCATGTGCAAGCTGGCAGATGTAGCGTGATGCAGACTCATCAGCTCCTGTATACTGCGCTCGACCGCATCAAATTGTCCGGTGACGAACGGAGGGTCGGATCGTCGCTCGACCGTATCAGAAATCTGCTGCTGCAACTCGCGACGCAGCTCCTCGATCTAACGACGAATATCCTCAGCTCGTGACGACGCCTGTGAAGCCGGAGACTGCGCACTGACAGAGGGGACCCGGGATGACTCCGAAGCCAAATACGTGCCGTAGGATCCCGTACCGTAGTACGTACCCTTCTGAAGACCGCCAACGGCGGTCATCCAGAGCTCGTCCGGCGATGGAGCTGTAGGCGGCTTGGAGGAAGTACCAGCCCCTCCCTCTGCTTGTGCACTAGCAGCAGCAGCCGCCTCCTTCTGTAGCCGAACAAACTCGGCCTAGAACATGTTTGCTAACGTGTAAGTGTTTGCTAAAGTCTATATTGATATCTATTTTCCTGTTTTCTAAATTATAGTAAATTAATATAAAGAATAGAACGTACATATGCCTGCATCGCCCTCTCGTCAATGAACTCCCCAGCCCTCCGATGGGTGACCAGGAAGACGGTCACCATGTTTGGGTCCTCACCCTTTTGTGCCTGTTAAAATATATTATCTATTATTAGTATTAAACATTCTATTGAACTATATATAAGTTAATGTCCGTCATAGGAAACGTATCAGACGACGAAAATGCTCCGTCATTGGAATAGAGCCACCACACCACTTACCGGCGCTCGACCGTGCCACCTTGGCCTTGTCAGACCGCTCCTGGTACTTGGGCTCGCTGAATCTAGCCTTCATCGCAGCCCACTGCTCTGGCGTAATCCAACCATGGATCGGCTGTCCGGAGCGATCACGAGACTTCTGGTCGTTGATCGCATCACGGATGAGCTTGGCTGCGACGGCAGAAAATTGGCCCTCGATCCTCGCCGCCCGGTGTGGTGGATAGAAATAGGTCCTCTACAAGAAGTAAAATACAAAAGTTGTATAATATACACAAATGATTATTAAAATTTAAAAATAAACAAATTTTTTACCTTGAAGTGAGCGAACCAAAAGGCCTTCCTCTCTACGGGAGCATCTGAGTAGTTAATCCAAGGCCCACCATAGTTCTGCCTCAGAAATACCCCCAGCTGTCTCTGTACTGCAGAAGGCCGATATCTATACAATAATAATTTTTTATGAATATATATGTACATATAATCATTTGAGAAATATATATTAATTAATTAACTTACTTTATAGGCCCGTCCGTCCAAATCTCCATACGCGTCTCGCCCGGGGGAGCGCATGGAGGGTCGCTCTCACCTCCTACCTGGGCAGGATCAGTCTGATCGCCGTCCTACATATGCTCGGCGTCGGCTCCCCCCTTAGAGCCGTCGGCAGGAGAAATGCTGGACGGGGGATCAGGGATGCTGGACCCGAGATCAGGAAGGCTAGACAACGAGGGAGGAGTCGCCAACCTGCTGGAACTACCCTGTCCCGGTAATGGACCAGGAACAGAACGGTACAATGGCATACTCGGAGATGAGGATGAGGGTACGAAATCTCCATCCCCAGCCCAAGGCTGACAGGACTGCCTAATATAAAATCCTCTGCGTCGTCCAAATGGTCTAGTCTTACCTGATAATAACATATGACAATAAAACGAAAAAATATATTTATATGATAGACATCACAGATTTTTTAAAAATATCTTAGTCATAGATAAAAGTGTCAATAAAGTGTCACTGAAGTGTCACTGATTTATATGATAGAAGTGTCACTAAAGTGTCAAATATGATGATAAAACAAACGTACAGATTTAATCCTCTTTTGAAAATTCATCTAGTTCGTTTAGCTCATCTTCTTCTTCTTCTTCTTCTTCTTCTTCTTCTTCTTCTTCTTCTTCTTCTTCCTCTACATCTTCACTTTTATCTGCATCTTCCTCTTTAGATAATTCTACTTCTTTTACACAATTAGATGTGTAATGAGGAACTTCCGTCGTGTCCACTTCTATAATATTTGTTACAAGAGGTAGTTCATCCTCTTGATAAGCTATATCGTCAACCTCAAAAGTATTTCTAGCTTTGGTCTTGCATACTGCCCACCAGTTCGATCTTGTTGTTCTTCGTTTAGGATAACTTATGAAGTACACAAGCTGAGCCTGACTTGATAGGACAAATGGTTCATAGGTTTGATATCGACGCCGATAGTTTATATCAACAAGACCGTGCTTGTCTACTTTCCAACCTTGGCCTTCAATCGGATCGAACCAATCACACCTGAATAACACAATCTTAGCAGGCTCTATTCCATAGCTATATGTCAGCTCCACGATCTTCCGTAGCACGCCATAGAAATCGTTGCCCGCATCAACATCTTTTGTCACGCCCCAGAACCAGAATACTGGAGAGCGGAGGCGAACATAGCCAGCTAGGTATATTGAAATAGAATACATCTCAACTATACGGTCACGGCTGTCTAGATATGAGGGTTTACTACAAGCCAACAGTCCCTTAAGGTCAAGCCTACTGTCTCAATCTCAAGCAAATAATATAATCACAAGATGTTTGACCACCAAATATACAATAAAAGGCGTCCCAAATATTACATATCAGCTGATCATGAAGCTAGTCCTACAAAATGCTAGGACTAGCAAGAGTTAAGTCATACATGATCAACCCTAGGATTTGTTAATCATGTTTACAGCCCGTAGGCAGACAGTAAGTAAAAGTGCATCGAGCTAACAGGTGCTCGTCGGCTAAACGCCTCAAAAGAATAAATTTACAATAGAGTGAGCGAAACAAAATAGAAAACCCACTCGTAGCCCGGGTTCCTTCTAGTCGCCACCATCGGATCGGAGGTTCGGAAGATCCTCGGGAGCTGCTCCGCAATCTGGCCACACAAAACCAGCTGGGTCAAACCCCAGAAAGAGCAAGTGCCACAAAGGAGGCCACAAAATAAGAACAAAAGCCAGCATATCAGAACATAAGAAAAGAAATGGAAGAAGGTACCAGTAATAAAGAGTGCAACAGGACAATAAACGACTAGTGACGTGGGACCATTCCGGGAGCCAGGTTACAACCCTTAAACCAGACAAGGACCGAGGTTGTAACCCTTCACCTGAATAGTACTCTGTCTCTACCGATTTATTGTTAGAGATAAGTAAAACAAGCATGTACAAGAGTAGCCAGGTACAGGGACTAGACAAGATTTAGACAAGGCTGGACTCCATCCATTCACAAACGGCCAAGCAATTACTACGGCTTACTACTTTAACTAACTAGGGTTGTCACAAGCCTAATTACTAACAAGATGCAATGAGAATTTCCCAGTCCCAAGCCCTGCAGACCATCCAGTTATCCTTCTGCGGGTTGAGAGTATGGTTGGGTACATCGCCCCGGAGACGATATACCCTTAGGTGACTTAGAGGGTGCAACACATGACAGTGCGCTGAAAATGTGCTCTACTCGTCGGCAAGCTACAAGTCCAATTAAGAGCGCCCAGATAACAAGATTGCCTGTGACTGGAAATTCTCTATGACCTATAGTTGGATCTAGTCATTAGCCTAATCCATATTCAGTATGAATCCCTGACCGTGGGAACCAGAGAGTCACGTCCTAGACATGATGCAAGACAAGACAAGTGGATTGCACAAGCAAGCAAGCAGGAACACCCACGGTGTCAAGTTGATTATACGAGTCAAGTTACAAGTTACAAGTCAAGTCAGGAGAGCGCCGCCACGGGCCACTATCAAGTTATCAAGATAAATTATGTCAGGGTACTTGTCAGGAGTGCGCCACGACGGGCCATTATTATGTCAGGTTGGTTATGTCAGGAGTGCACCACTACGGGTCACTGTCGTGTTATGCTAGTTCCTTGTCATACCATGCCATGTACAATAGTCATTCCAAACATATTAAGTAAAATCAAGTTCATGACAAAAGGCGTAAGGATATAAAATGGACGTAAAATATCTAATAAAATATCAATATACAGGGCTATAGAAGAGCCAAGCTTAGAGAAATAAAACCAAAACTCCAAGAGCCAATGGTTTGCGCAAGGGGGGGTCAGGGGTTGGATTGCGCAGGGTGTCAGCTGCGCAGGGTGCCAAGTGCGCAGGGGCACAGGGCGCAGGGGCAGATGGCGCATGGGCCAAGTGCGCAGGAGTGAACTGCGCAGGGGTGGATTGCGCCGGAGCAGACTGCACATGAATGAACTATGCAAGGGTAGATTGCACAGGAGCAGACTGCGCAGGAATGAACTGCGCAGGGGTGGATTACGCAGGAGCAGATTGTGCAGGAATGAACTGCGCAGGGGCTGAGCGCAGTTCGCCAAGAGGCAAGCAGCGCGGTCGGCGCTGCGCTAAAGAGCGCAGGCCGAGAAGGGATGCGCAGTCCAGCACTGCGCTAAAGAGCGCAGGCTGCTGCCTCCTTCTCCAGGCCGAGAAGAACACTCCAAGAACTCCAAGTTCAAATCCTCATATCTTTATCAAATCAAAACCAAATCTAGATTTTTAAAGTTCTAACTTGAGTAAAATTGAGTTCTCTTCCACATGGAAGCATCAAAACCCACAAAAACCCAACTAAAATAGATCAAAACCATATAAATTTGAAAATAAGGAAAACTTAGATCTAGAACAAAGGAAACTCCAAATCATAAAATGTCAAGATCTATTGTTGATCTCCATGGCCTAATCTAGCTAATGGACAAATAAAATATGGTTCTCATGTGGTGGCAAGGTGCACTTGCCTATAGTGTTGGTGAGTTGTGTAGAGGAAGGAAGAAGAAGGAGATGGAGAAGTAAATGAGAGAATTATGGAGGAGAGAGAAAAGTAGGTGGAGTTTTAATGAGGGTGGTTGTGGTGTGTGTGAGGTTGAACATAGGCTAAGGTGTTCCATGCATATTAAACCAAACTAAACCAAACCAACTAAACCAATTCTCCTCCACAAAATAAAACCAAGTCATGCCAAAACCCGTTTACGAGAACCAAAATCTGCAAGTCAATCCAATTACAAGTACATGCCAAAAATCTGAGAAAATAAATACAGGTCTGAAATACATGCAAGCTTGATCAAAATACGTATTCTGAGATATGGGTGTTACATCTTTGTAGTTCGAAGATCTGATACACAAACAGCTGTTTTTGGTGGAGTCGAGATCCATAAAGTTGTCTCTGATCGGGCAAGTTGTTGACTTGAACCTAAACCCATTAACACAGTAGCTTGGCCATATTTTTGTAGCATAAATTGATCCCTTGACTAGCATTCTAATAGACTCATTCTCAAGTCTTGCATATGGAGGATCGACCTAAATACCATAAAAGAAGCAATTAAGCTCATTCTCAATCAAGTGCATATACAGAAAGGTAATTACAGAGTTCTCAAGTCTTACATATGCACTCAACCATGATAGAAAATAATGCCTTATTTCTTGTTCTTGTTCTTCTTCTGTTATGTGTGGCCTACCTGACCTTACATCATCATTAAATATGCTGAAAACAACATCGTTCAATTAATGTAATAGTATAATAATCAACACTATTAAAATAATGTCGACGTATTAATTACTTACTCCTCCAGTTTCTCTACTTCCTCCTTATCGTAGTTGAGTAATACATACACCTGAGCAGCCCTTAGCTCATCATCGTTCAGATATCTCTTCTTCATTTTACCCAATGGCTTTCCTGGAGCATTGAATACCTTCAGTATTGTATCATTACTTTCATAATCTCCATCGTCGTTTCTGGAAGCTCTCGTTCTATTAGTTGCAACATGAGGCTTGAAATACATCGAACAAAAGTTTGTAATCTCCTTGAGAACATAGGCTTCACAAATAGAACCCTCGATCCGTGTCTTATTTTTTATCTTTCTTTAAGTGATTCAAATGTCGCTCGAACGGGTACATCCATCGATATTCGATGGGTCCACCAACACGTGCCTCATAGGATAGATTAATCGGCAAATGCACCATAGAGTCGAAGAATCCAGGAGGAAATACCCTCTCTAGCTTCCACAGTGTTACCGCAATGTCCTTCTCTTGCTTTTCTAGACGATCAATGAGCAATTTCTTACAACAAAGATCCCTGAAGAATATGCTAAGCTCTGTCAATGGATCCCAAACTACCTGCGGTAAGAATTTCCGAAATACAATCGAATTAACCTCTCCATGAATACGGGACAGTCGTGGCTCTTCATACCCGTCAATTTATTTTTCTTTGGATCGACACATCTTCTCAGATTTGACACATATCCGTCTGGAAATTTTAGGCCCTGGATCCACCGACAAAGTCTCACTTTATCCTCCTTATCCAGCAAGAAAATTGACTTCGGCAGGAACTGTTTTCCATTCTGCTCTATCAAATACAACGTATGGCGTTTGCATATTTCTTATAAGTCCAACCTGGCCTTGGGATTGTCTTTCGTTTTCCCTTTACGTCCATCACAGTATTAATTATGTTATCAAACACATTCTTCTCAATATGCATGATATCAAGATTATGTCTAATCAGATTGGTACTCCAGTATGGCAGATCCCAGAATATGCTCCTCTTTGTCCAGTTATGATCTCTACCAAATCTATCGCACTTGTACCCAGTTGTAGGATCTTCAATAGCACTTGGAAAATCTTTAACCTCCTCCCATATCGTGGCTCCGTACCACCTTGGTGGTGGATCACCCTTCTCTACAACGCCGGTACGGAATGCATTTTTGTTCCTTCTGAACGGATAATCTTTTGGCATAAATTGTCGATGACAATCAAAGAAGCACGGTTTTCCTCCGTGTTTCAAGCGGAAAGCCTTACTACGGTCCATGCAATACGGACATGAGAGATGGCCATGAATGCTCCATCCAGATAACATTCTATAGGCCGAAAAGTCGTTGATGGTCCACATAAGGGTTGCCTTCATCTGAAAATTCTGCTTCCTGGAAACATCATACGTGTTAGCGCCTACTTCCCATAACTGATTCAACTCATCTATCAAAGGCTGTAAGTACACATCAATGTTCCTTTTGGGATTGTTCGGACCAGGAATTATAACGGTTAGAAACATGTACTGAGTCTTCATGCACATCCAAGGCGGTAGGTTATACGGAGTGATAATCACAGGCCAGCACGAATACTGGGATCCCGAAAGACCAAAAGGAGTAAAATCGTCAGAAGATAGTCCCAACCTGACATTACGCGGATCTGAAGCAAAATTAGGATACACTCGATCAAAGTGCTTCTACGCTTCTCCATCGGATGGGTGATCCAACACTCCTTCAATCTGTTATCGCATGTGCCAACTCATATTTTTGGCCGTCTCTTTTACCATAAATAATCTTTACAACCGCGGCGTTAAAGACAAGTAGTGCATTGAATCGGTCGGTCTTCTTGCACCGGTAGACCTTTCTGTACTAGTTGTCTTATAGCGATCAGCACTACAAAATCTGCACACATCTGCGTCCTTGTCGTCTTTGTAGTACAGCATGCACCCATTGCGATAGGAATCGATTTTCTCGTATCCCATCCAGAGCGATCTTACCATCCTCTTAGACTGGTAGAAGTCTTTAGGCAACTTAGCACCCGACGGCAAGATCTCTATAATCAAATCCAACACTCGGTTGTAGCATTCTTGCGACATGTTAAAATCTGACTTAATGCTCAACAGTCTTGTAACTACCTCCAACGGTGAATGATCCTCACAACCAGGATACAATGGAGTCCTCGTATTCTCCAGCAACTCCATGAACTGTGCAGCATCGGCGTTCGGTGCCTCCTCATGTGCATCATGAACGAAACTAGGCCCCGCAGCATCGAAAACCATGTTCACATATTCGTCGTCGTATGTATGATTATTTGAAACAAAATTAGGTCCCGCATGCATATACGGCTCAACATAAGGCTCCGGCTCTGATGCTAAAGACACAAGTTCTCCGTGTGCGGTCCACTGATAGTAATTAGGCGTGAAACCCCTCGAGTACAAATGATATATCACTTTCACTTCTGGATAATATTTTACGTTATGACATTTCACACACGGATACTTAATTTTGGTACCGTCCATGTACTGAGGGAACGCCTTAGTAAACTGCAGGAACTGCTCTACTCCCGCTATGTATTCATCCCGCACACCACACATATCATCAGGACGACGATTGTACATCCATGAACGATTTTGCAAGTAGTAATTCATATCCATTTGGAAATAATTCTGCAAAGATGGACACACATTATCCAACAGGCACAAATTCGTATATTATGTCTTATTATGGGATACACATTAGTAGCAGACAGTTACTAATAACAATGATATGCAATCTAGGTTAAACTAGGTTGTACTAAGTCAAACAAAGTCAAACAATGTCAAGCTAAGTCAAACAAAGTCAAACTAGGTCAAGGGTTGACCTATAGTTGACTTTGTCAACTCTTAGTCCAATCTAGGTATGATGTTGACTCTACTTTGACTTTCAGTCAAAATAGTCAACCTTGGGTATATATCGTCAATATTTCAGATTCTTAAAATGAATTTCAAATGAATTTTTGATTGTATATATGTGTACTTGTGTGTATATACATTGTATACATATATATTTATATATGTATTTGTGTGTGTAAGTAAGTGTGTGAGTATATATATATACATGTATATATGTAGATATGTGTATTTATATATATAGGTATATATGTATGTATTGTGTGTGTGTGTCCTGTGTCCTGTGTCACAGAGTCGTGTCCGAAATAGGGTTAGGGTCATGTCCCCTGCCCCCTCCCCCCTACCCCTGCCCCCTCCCCCGATAGGGTATCCTATTACCATTGACTAATCTAGGACACTCTTGAGATACTAGGATATCTAACTATCCTAGGATACCAAATTCTAGCCAAGATACTAACTTAGGGTACTAACTTCTAGCCCATATCCTAATATCATATTATCTTGATACCCTCAAGATACTAGCATAATCTAACTACCCTAAGATATCTAACTTAGGAGACTAACTTATCTAGGATAAATAGGATACTAACTAACCTATCCAAGACACTAACTAACCTATCTAGGATACTAACTTCTAGTATCCTAAGATATTAACTCACCTATCTAACTCTAGGATACTAACATCCTAAACAAGATATTAAATTAGTGCCTAGGATACTATCCTAAATATCTAACTTAGGATACTAACTTATGGATACATATCTAAATCCCTCTCACCTTTCTCACTCTCAAACACACACACACACACACAATCTAACACTTATCTCAATATCCCTCTTCACTCACACTCACACTACCATACTACCACACTACCACATCTAAACAAGCCATCAATCACACAACTACCTATATATTTACTATATTTTTTTCTTTTTTTCTTTTATATATATATATATATATATATATATATATATATATATATATATATATATATATATATATATATATATATATATATATATATATATGTGTGTGTGTGTATATATGCATACATATATAGGTTAAGATATTTATATATACTAGGCTATAACAAAGGGGACACAATATATACATTCAACAAGTTATGCATTTATATACTAGAGAGATAGAGAGTGTATAGTGTCAAGTGTGCATATACAAGTGTCATGTGTGTACGTGTCTCCCAAATCAAACTCGTGTCCAAATACTCGACACAAAGTGTCCAAAAATAAACCAAACTCAACACATCCAAAACTGGACACAGTGCACGAACCTAGTGTGAACCAGTACGAGAGTGATTTCTCATTCGACACGAATCCAATGGGCACGAGTCTTTGGGGACACAATATGTGTCCGTGTGTCCGTGTGTCCGTGTGTCCGTGTGTGTGTGTCCGTGGAAGAGGAGGAGGAGGAGGGAGAGGAGTTAGGTTAGGGTTTACCTGAGGAAGAGGAGGAGGAGCTCGGATTGGGGGAGGAGGAGCTCGAGGATGAGGAGCTCGAGGAGGAGGATCTCGAGGAGGAGGAGCTCGCCGGAGGGGGAAGGAGTCGCCGGGGGGGAGGGGGTCGCCGGGGGTGGGAGGGCACTGACAGAGGGGGAGGGAGTCGCCGGGGGGGAAATTAGAATTTTCGAGTGAAAGTGAGAGGAAAAGATGGAAACGGTGTGCCCTAAGTAAAAATATTAGCGACGTCAAGTGTTGCAGTCGCTAAACGTCGCAAAATTGGCAACATATGCTAATAATATGTCGCTGAACATCGCTATTCAGCGACGTAATAAACTCCTGTCGTGGAACGTCGCTAGGCAGCGACGTTTTGCGACGTGTATATAAAGTTGTCGCTATATTTCATAACTAGCGACGTCATTTCTTGCCGTCGCTAAATTATGTCGCTATTGGATGATATTTTAGTAGTGAACACTCGTTGGGCAAATCCATAACTAGACTGTTCCTGTACAACAGAGTATATGTCCGTCGTCTAGGTTTCTCAGATCCCCCTACTCTACCGAAGATGCCTACAAGTGAGAGACATCCTGAGCTATGGGCCAATGGGGCAACGTATGTAAATAATTTTATTTTATTATCAATTCATACATTTATTCATGCTTTGTTTGATTCTAATTGTCCATTTTTTTTACTTATTTATTTTTTTCTGCTCAGAGCTGGCAATGAGGTAGGAGATATAATACGGGACTACTTTAATGGTCATTAACTCAACTTCAGGTCTATAGCAAAAGAGAAGATATTCTTGTGGCTTGAGATTCTAGTAGTATGTATAAGATTTTTATTTAGAATAATAAAAAAATTTATATTGCTAAAATATTTTCTTAGTTTGGAATTTCTTTTTCTTTTCCAAAGGAGCTACTGGTGGCCGAATCATGGAGATGCTACAATCTGGAAGTGCTATAAGTCCATTACTAGCAAAAGGATGAGGGACATGATAAACGACCAGAAAGGTGCTGACTACACTTCCGGGAGATCGGCGAAAGGAGTGGCTAAATAAGGAATTTTGGGAGGAGATAAAGAAGAAGATGGCCAATCCAGAATACAAGGCCTGATCTGAGAAGGCGAAGGTGGTCCGTGCTAAATTTGGCCTCCACATAGGTGGATCCATCCCGTACTCTGAGCATTATTGATAGATGGTAAGTATTCTTACTTTTGTATGTGTATTTTTTGATTTTCATATTTTATTTATTAATTACTTAGTTATTACAGTGCGAAGAGGTTGCCAGGACATGCGAAGACCCGAATATCGTTGACTTCCCTAGAATCTTCTAGCGGACCCACAAATGTTAGAAGGATTGGAAGCTCATAGATGACCGAGCAGCCAAGGCATATGTAGGTCTTTATTTTTTAAAATTTTCTCAAGTTAATATTATTGTATTTTTTATAATATTTGTTTACCCTAATCCTAAAAATCTAACGCTAACCCTAATTAATAATATAACCCTAACACTAACCTACATCCTAACCCTAACATACGGTACTTAAAAATCCTAACTATGACTCTAATCCAACTAATAACCCTAAACCTATTTATTTATATAAATATATGAGACATATGAGACATCGGAGAGTTAGATCCGTTGAGGGGTATGTTGGGAATAATCAGTCTTGTATGTCACTGGGAGGAACAATCTGTGGATACAGTATGCTAGGAGAGGGAAATGTGACATGGTGTATGGTACTGGATCATTGGCATAACAGCCGTCGGTTTACTCAAGAGCTTCTCCTCCAGCTTCACATGCATCATCCGAGCCCGATGCTTCCGCTGATCCTTCAGGCCCTCTTAATATGTAACAGTCACCATAATGATGTACAACTTACAGAGGTAGTTGAGCGAGATGAGAAAGGCTTGTGATGCTCCATTTTCGGCGACTCCTGCTCATGCCACTAATCTGCTTCCACTCCAACTCCTGCGCCTGTGACTCCTATCATTTGTGAGGATATATAGCAGATCTTGGCTTCAGCAATAATGCAGTTGATTCAAAGCCGACAGCCGCTGCCACCATCCCTTACGAGTGTTACATGTTTGTGTGTATGAGGTTAAATTCTTGATTTTGGAGAAAACATCAATGTTAGCCATGTACCAGGGACTAAGTAGAGACAGAATCACGACGGAGTAGCGATGGAAACATGAGAAATTATATATATATATATATATATATATATATATATATATATATATATATATATATATATATATATATATATATATATATATAATGTGTTATGTGTCTGTGTCTGTCAAGTTAAATTCTTGATATATATATATATATATATATATATATATATATATATATATATATATATATATATATATATATATATATATATATATATATATATAATATGTTATGTGTCTATGTGTATCAAGTTAAATTCTTGATTTTGGAGAAAATATCAATGTTAGCCATATACCAAGGACTAACTAGCGATGGAATCACGACGGAGTAGCGACGAAAACATGAGAAATTATATATATATATATATATATATATATATATATATATATATATATCTTGCAAATGACCTCTAGCCTAGTGGTTAAGAGAGATGCATGCGGCCCAAGTGGTCAGGAGTTCGAGTCTCAGTGGAGGCGAGTTCGCCACAAGTAGTACCCTTGCTTCAAATATATATATATATATATATATATATATATATATATATATATATATATATATATATAATGTGTATATATAATGTGTATATATAATGTTTGTGTGTATCAAGTTAAATTCTTGATTTTGGAGAAAATATAAATGTTAGCCATGTACCAGGGACTAACTAGCGACGGAATCACGATGGAGTAGCGATGAAAACATGAGAAATTTTATCTAGTGATGGATCAACGGATCAACAACGAAAATCTGGTGATTTTTCGTCCCTAACTTTCTGTCTGATAACCAAATAGCATCAGAAACAGTCGCTTTTTCGTCGCTAAGTTAGTCCATGACTTATTGATGGATATATTAGTCGTTAATCAGTCGCTGAATTTTTATCACTATTTTCGTTGCTGATGAGTCACTCCAGTAACGGATTAGCGACAAAAAATAAACAACGACATTTGATCGAGCAACGAAAAATTATGGTCGTTTATCCGTCGCTGTTACTATTTAGCGATAAAAATTTCCATCGCAATTATGTTGTATTTTTGTAGTGGATTATCGGTTCGGTCCGGTCCGAGCCGGTCCAGTTTCAGTTATAGCTAATATCGGTTCGATTTCTGTTTTGAACTTTTAGAAGTTCATTTTGTTCGGCTTTAACTATTTCAATTTGGTCGAAACTGAATAAACCGAAAGCTCACCCCTAAAACAGTAACCTCATCCATGTTTATACATGACAAGGATGCATCTGCAGGGCACACAAACTATTGCTATAAACCGAAAGGAAATCCACCTTTAATTGAGGGGAGTGGTAATATAAAAGATACCACCTCTAAATGAAATATAATATGTTAGTGAAGGTGACAGCAGAGGATATAGTATAGTATAAAGAATCTTTTTTTTTCCCCCTCTGTTGTCAACTTTCTTCCTAATTACATTTCAAATGAATTACTGAAATCCAAATTGTAAAGCCGATATATATGCGAGATGGTGATGGAGACTTTTGCTATATTTTTTTCATTATCCATATGGATAGGAAGGGGGAATGGAGATTTGATTTTATTACAGTGGGATCCATGCATGCATGCTGCTTCCTTGTAGCTTGATAAGGTCCAGTGTAATAATACATATCCAATCCCAATCCCTATCCTAATGCTCCCAAGCTACTTTCTTCATCATCAACAGTTGGAATTGATTAGCATTATAGGAACCTTGATTCCAGTCAAATATCGACTTAGATCTGCTAGAATCTGTCCGAACTGCCCAGTGAGATTCATGCACCAAATTATAAAATTCTCAGGCAAATCGGTATAAGATTGATGTAAGGGTGGTGTTGTTTTGGCTCCAATTGACACCCGGTCTCATTACGACCGATCGATCCTAGCGCATCTATGTCGCAACTACTATCACCGCTCCACGACACTCCAAACTTTTCCAACATCATCGAAATAGGGCTGGATTCCCAACTCACTGTAGTTTAATGAAAGGATATTGGCCTCATGGCTCCTCAATCGAACACCATGCATGTCGCTTAACAATAGAATTTCTGCTCGTTGCCGCTATAGACCTCGAATCCCCTGGACTACTCCACATCTGATGTCGTCTCCAGTTACTTGACCACCATGTCGATGCTCACTATCATGCGTAGTATATCCCGTATCAATAAGATCTTTCCGAGGTCAACAACTCGACCAAGACAAAGTCTCTAACCACCAGTCTTCACCTTGAATCTCGGTTGCGTGCTCCCGACCTTTGTCTTCCACCTGAAGATGCTCTTGTTCTATAAATCTTTTTCTCCATTGGCTAGGTCGGCCAAGCGAACAATGCGCTTTTCACATGACTCAAGTTTTCGAACAATATGCCCGCTATTATAACTAATATGAAATCTCCCTTACACATCCGCATCCTCAAGCAGAGTGAGTCCATGCGCAATGCACTCTGTTGAAGGCCCCTATCTTCCGAACTATGCACACAAAGGTGTCTCCTTTCTATCTTGAGTTGGTTGCATCCGTTGATCTTGCACGGCTCCAAACTACTGAAATCGACGTCGTTCCATTAAGTTTAATCAACACCCCCTCTTGGAAATTGACTAGATGTCATGAGATCACAAAATGGCCCTCAAGATTTGACACAACTTCATTTGTCTTTCCCCCGATGAATCAAATTCTCTATACTCCTCAAATCTTCTTGAAGACCCTTTCCGGCAAGTACTTCCCTATCGATCTATAATCCACTATCGAGCACCTCTAAAGCCATCATCAGATGTTTGTGACCCAGCCATACACCTTAGTGACTTGAGTTTGTAAATATTGCATCACATATCCCTCGAGCCACTAGTTGAGAACACCATGTAAGCATCAAGAACATACTGTGGCAACCATCATGCACCAGCTCCTAGCTATCACCCGACTGAGGTGCAAACTCGATACTTGACAAACCTCCTTGACTTAAGCTTCTCCCCAAGCACTATCGTCAATTGCATATCAGGAATGTCTATAACTTTAGTTGTCCCTTTGTTTTTTCGAATCTTCCACTTTGGTGCGTCATAAAGATCATTCTCCATAGAGTGAAATGGTAAGATGTCCCCATGTTTAATACCTAGTCATGACATGTGCTACATGGTTCTACCATCTTAGTCGCTACATTGATGAGATCTCCCACAACCGAGAGATCCTCCTGCCCGTCCATATCCCCTTCCTTTTAGAAACAACTAGGACAGTCTCTTGTGATAATTATTATTGCTTATGTCGGATCTCCTCGTTCAACTTATTGTTTTTGACCAACTCTAGTGACAACTCCATCTTGAGCGGAGTTACTCATCTATTGCACCAATATCTCCCAACTGTCCCGCAATGAAGGTCGTCATTAATCACCATCTTTATCGACGATAGTTGATTGATAAAGAGCATACGCCTTGTTTCTATAATGCCTACGTAGAACTCTCTATAAAAATATCGTAAAACATCGAGTCATTCAACCATGGGAAGATGATTCCAATATTGGTCTTTTGATCAACCTTCTTCCTAGTCATCAACATACTTGTCTACTAGCCTAGCATCATTGCCCCCCAATGGACCATGCATGTCCATGCACCATTGTCGAAATTCCATCATTGACTTTTTGATCGCCCTATTCCCCTAGTAGGGTAATCATACGCAATTGATCCTCTCAGTAGCCATGGTCATACCTTGGTCCTCTCAAATCGAGAACTTTGATACAATTTGCTTGGGACCAATAGACACGCATGCAGCGAATATCAGACGGACGTTGACCACCAAAATTCCACAACAAAGAAGATAATAGACCAAGAAGCTGCTATGCAAGAGCTAGTCACATATCACGTGTATATGTGAAGGCTCCAACACTAATTGCCAATCATTTATATAATAATAAGACTGAATATAAATATGTCGTCAAATCTTGTATTTCAAGATTCGATCACTTATAACTTCTCAAGAATGGAAAAAAATACAATAATATCACAAAAAATCCAATCCTAAGTAGAACTTCATATCTAGCTATGGTTGTCGGTCACTGAATCGACTCAGGTCATAGTCAACCTAACGGAGTTGATGAAACTCTGAGTATAACCTTCTTCTATCTTGAAAAGTAAAACCTATGAACACAAATCAATAATATGTATTTTCCACTATATTCATCTTAGGTCGTGTTAGGGGTTGAGCATTTGGTTAATTGGTTTAAACGAACCGAATTACCGAAAATCAAATTGGACCAAAAATCGAATAAGCAAAACAGAAACTGGTGTGCTGTCGTAGGCACCCAAAAATAAAACCTATACTCTTAGAAATATAGCAGTGTGAGTAAGGATCGTTTCCACGGAGAGTAATTAGTTTATATTTGTGCTATGTGAATAATGAAAGGGGGATGAATAAAATGAAAGTCAATAAAAAAAGAGCAAGTAGAATATGAAAGTAAATCAAAATAACAAATGTTGGTCTAAGTCTACGTCTACCATCGGAATCTTAAAACTGATCATAGATGCAAATATATATATTGATATGTATAATGAATATTCATCGTTGGAATTATTTTCCTATCTCATTTAGCCACAGTTAATTAGAAACAAGCGACCTAATTAACCTTAACTACTAAACAACCCCAGACAAGCACTAAAGGTTTAATCTAGTAGCGTATTAAACTCAATGAGATCGATGAAACAAAACAACACAAGCACAAGCAGTTGTATTTAATTTAGTCGAATGGTTTCTTCCTAAGATTTAATAATACAAAGCAGTAATTTATTAAATCTTGGTTACTTCACAAATTAGAGAGCTCGAACAATTCCGGATTCGATATCTAATTTAGCAGTAGATTATCAAGAGTAATAAAGTAGTATGCATCCTAGTAATTAAACAAGATAATCATAAAATATGCATAAGAAAATATTTGATACTCAAAGTACAGATCAAACACATAAACACAAATTAGATCTCACAAGTTTTTATTGATTCTGAGGCGACCGTTTCCTTCGACCAACAAGACTTTTAGCCGCACATGTTCATCAAAACTTTAAAAGAAAAGTTGGAGAAGAAGAAGAAGAGTTATTTTGTGTGTTCTCTTCTCATTATTTCTACCCCCTTTTATACACCATAAATTAGTTGTTTCAAGCCCACAATATCTTCCCACATATCCTCTAAAAGTTACAACTTCTCAAACCAAATAGAATAAGTCATAGAACATGTAGGAAAATGGTTATTTTGGTTCCTATTTTTGTTCACAGCATCTTTGACCCAACTCCAAGTCTGATTTCGTATATGATGCAGCTTGATTTGCGAAAAACACAAAATATAAAAGTTGTAGTCATGTGTCTTAGATTTTTGAATCATTTTGAAGGACCTCAATTGCGCTTCAGATGAGGAAGTTATGTCCATTTTGGTGAAAGGTGTCAAAACTGTCCAGAATTGTATTTTAGCTCCATTTTGCACATAGTGTCTCCAAATTCATCCTATAGCAAAATATAAATATAATGAGTACCTTTAGTCATAAAATGAGCATAAAATAATGAACATTAAGGAATAAAAATATAACATTTTATGTTCTCATCAAATACCGCCACACTTAACTTTTGTTCGTCCTCGGACAAAACTCAAAATTTATTTTTTTAAAACAAAAATCAAGGTTGTAAAGTCATAAATAAAGAATAACCAAGCTCTTTAAAACCCATAATATATCTTGAAAATATATTCTTAGACAACTTCTAATTTCTTAGTAAGTATTTTCACTTGAAGATAGAGTAAACTAAATTGGTAGACTCTCACGGGAATAAACACTCAGCTCTCATGGTTTGAAGGGTAAGTGTTTCTCTCAAATTTATTCCAATAGAAATGATCTACCATAAGCTTGCATATCTTCTCATTCTCCACCACTTGGATCACATGCATAACACAAATCATAAGGACTTTTTATGGGTTGTAGCGGGGCTTAGGATTAAAGTAGGATATATTTTGGGAGTGTAGCTCAAAAGCCATCAAAACTAGTGGAGCAAAAATAATTTAACTCAAGCTCGAATATATAAAATATGTAAAACCAATCACTCCATTCAAAGCATTCAACATGTCCCTTTATTTGAAATTTTGGAAGGAATCATGAAGATGGATATCAAAAGTTATTTCCTCCATCTCTACTTTTCTTTTTTACTTCTTCTTCTTTCGTTTTTTTCTTTCATTTTTTTTCTCAGTTCTCTTTTCTTTTTCTTTTTCTTTTTCTTTTTCTTTTTCTTTTTCTTTTTCTTTTTCTTTTTCCTTTTCTTTTTTTCTCAATCATGATGGGACACAAGAATTTAAGAATGAAAATATGTAGCCAAAAGTTAAAAAATCCCACACTTATTTCATATACATCCATACATATCATAATGTTCCACTAGCTTTCCGACTTGGGTAAGAATTTATTTTTCCAGGTTAAAGCTTGTAATGTGGGTTCATAAAAATAAAAGCAATAAGGCTCAAAGGGATTCAACCAAAGAAAAAATAATTTCAGAGAAGGCTATTTGGCTTAAGTAGCGTATAACAAAGATGACCTTAACCATATTCATGTATGCATGTGCCGATGTGACCTCGAAGAGAATCTAAGCAAGTTCTAGAGAAACAAGTCCATGGAAGAATGTCTCTCATCAAAGAAAATAGTGAGACTGATGTGTCAGTCTAAAGGCTCAAAATCTCATCGGCTTTTGTCTGCCAAATTTAGTCACAACCATCCTCAAGAAAAATAACTATACTAATTAATTCTAAGTTGAAAAGAGTATTTATTCAATCATGTTATGAATTTTTTTAAACTTAGTTAACTCTTGTTCATGACATATACAACAAAAATTACTGAAAACTATAAGAACAAATGTCCTTTTTTTAGAAAATAAATTAAGAACAAAAAAAATATTTTAAATTTTATTTTTAAATTCATTTATTTTAAAAAAAATAACCAAACATAAATATTCTCACCTACAATTAAAACTGACATTGTCACCAATGAAAGTCTAAATGCAAAGAAAAGACAAAAATGAACAAAAATAAAAAATGCAAGAATATGAAAAACTCCTCCTGGGTTGCCTCCCAAGCAGCGTCTTTGTTTAATACGTCGTTGGCTCGACTCTATACACACTTGAGACAACTACGCAAAGATTTTACATCTTGAATAGAGGCCTGCAAAATAGAGGGTAAAAATATCTTGTTAAAAATTGATAATGAAATATAAGGAATGTTACGTGATTATTGTCTTTTTATAAAAGCATTCAATCCTGCAACAGTTTTGTGCATATTATTACTCAAGACTAACTCCTCATTCTCTTTCGTGAGATGCTCACAAACGGAAATATCTAATCCATCTTTGCCATTAAGTTCAAAAACTTCTTCTGCATTTGGTACTACGTCGTCATTAGGAATATTCGTGTCTGCAGCGCTATTTTTCTCTTCTTCATGTTTTGATCACGTTGGTGCTTCTTCTGCTAGAATGTCCAACTCTTTATCATTTCTCAAAAATGATTGTACTTGTATTGTCTTTTGGATTTATTATTTGAGATGATAATTTTTTCGAACTTTGTGCCTCCAGTTTTTTAATTGTTGTAGCCATTTGGCTCATTTGATTGTTCAGACTTTGGATGTTGTCCTTCATCTCAAGTATACTGGCCCTTGTCTTCTGTTGAAATTGCAAGGTATTAGTGGCAATAGACTTAACAATATCTTCTAGAGACATACCAGAATTAGAAGTTTGGTTCGATTGTTGTTCATGGAGATATGGTTGCTTGCACTGCTGGTAACTTGGAAAATTTTGAGTTACATTGGGCTTGTCTTCAAGTATTGGACACATATCAATTGGATGCCCTACTATTGAACAAATCTCACAAGCCATTGTTGTTTGCATGTTACCACCTACAACCATTTGATGAACAAGAAAAGTTAAACTAGCAATTTGTTGTTGAAGAGAAGAAATATTTACCTCGTTAGCATGCCTAGATGGAAGATCCAGCCAAGTGCCAAATTGTTGAGAATTGGTCATCATGTCCTTTTTTTTGGCTAATAGAAAAAATTATTTTATTACAAGAACGAAATAAAGATCACAAAAGCACAAAAATTAACTAAAATTACTCCCCGACAATGGCGCCAAAATTTGGTGTGCTGTCGTAGGCACCCAAAAATAAAACCTATACTCTTAGAAATGTAGCAGTTTGAGTAAGGATCGTTTCCACGGAGAGTAATTAGTTTATATTTGTGCTATGTGAATAATGAAAGGGGGGATAAATAAAATAAAAGTCAATAAAAAAGAGCAAGTAGAATATGAAAGTAAATCAATATAACAAATGTTGGTCTAAGTCTACGCTTACCATCGGAATCTTAAAACTGATCATAGGTGCAAATATATATTGATATGTATAATGAATATTCATCGTTGGAATTATTTTTCTATCTCCTTTTAGCCACAGTTAATTAGAAACAAGCGACCTAATTAACCTTAACGACTAAACAACCCCAGACAAGCGCTAAAGGTTTAACCTAGTAGCGTATTAAACTCAATGAGATTGATGAAACAAAACAACACAAGCACAAGGGGTTGTATTTAATTTAGTCGAATGATTTCTTCCTAAGATTTAATAATACAAAGCAGTAATTTATTAAATCTTGGTTACTTCACAAATTAGAGAGATCGAACAATTCCGTATTCGATATCTAATTTAGCAGTAGATTATCAAGAGTAATAAACTAGTATGCATCCTAGTAATTAAACAAGATAATCATAAAATATGCATAAGAAAATATTTGATACTCAAAGTACAAATCAAACATATAAACACAAATTAGATCTCACAAGATTTAATTTATTGATTCCGAGGCTTCCGTTTCCTTCGACCAACAAGACTTTTAGCCGCACATGTTCATCAAAACTTCAAAAGAAAAGTTGGAGAAGAAGAAGAGTTTTGTTGTGTGTTCTCTTCTCATGATTTCTACCCCCTTTTATACTCCATAAATTAGTTGTTTCAATCCCACAATATCTCCCCACATATCCTCTAAAAGTTACAACTTATCAAACCAAATAGAATAAGTCATAGAACAAGTAGGAAAATGGTTATTTTGGTTCCTATTTTTGTTCACAGCATCTTTGACCCAACTTCAAGTCTGATTTCGTCTATGATGCAGCTTGATTTGCGAAAAACACATAATATAAAAGTTGTAGTCCTGTGTCTTAGCTTTCCGAATCATTTTGAAGGACCTCAATTGCACTTTAGATGAGGAAGTGTCACGCCCCGTTCCCAAAATACGACGAGCCGAGTACGTAACAACATCCCCAGGCTACGCGACATATGAATACTCCAGTACCCATATTCGTGATTGTCGCCCGTAGGGTCCTTTGATAGGTTGATCACAGGTCACATGATGTATAAAATAATAAATGACAGGTTGATTAAAGGATATTCTAAACTATAAATAGAACTTTTATTATTCTACCCCATTACAATCATTAATCCAATACATATATTACATTAACAGCTACAAAGTTTTACTAGCTGATACCAAGTCAACCTCCTCTTTGTCTCATTCATAAAGCTTCTCTTCAGTGTGCATTTGTATTCTCTCCTGACCTTCATCAAAACCTAGTGAACAAAACTAGGTCGTCAATACGACGAGCAAGCCCTCAGTCAAAGGAGTTAAGTAAGATAAGATGATAAAATTATCGAAATTGAACTGAGGAAAAGGATAATTTAAAAGGTATATTCACTGATAAAAATTTCTTATCGTATTAACATCTTTTCCTAAAAGAATGCAGGTGTCAGGTATAAATGTGTAAGCAATCAAACAAATTTTGTATAAAAAATGCAATATTTAGAGAAACACTTCTGGATCACACAACTTCTATTTTCTCAACAATAATCACATTTACCCGGGATCAGGTTTATACTTAATGGGCGGTGCTTAGATTTATCCGTCCCATTAGTATCAGGATCACATATTGATGTGATATAATCAGGATAACACATGAGTAATTTTCCGAGTTATCGGAATCAAGTGTTATAATAATTATCGTATGACTTGAAATTTTTCAAGAATATCGGAGCAGGCTACATTGGATATTACAGGGCCGAATTCGGGGATTCGGAATCCAATGGAAAACAGGAAACAGGAACAACAGGAAGTGAGCTAAGCCTCACACCGACAGACCCGTATGGCCATACGAGTGCCGGTAACAAGAACTGATCAGTTTTATAAAATATAATATTGCAAAGATTTCGAAGGTGTGATCCAAAGTTTTTTCTCCCATCCCAAATGCAATTCTTACCAAAATGTAACTTAGTTAAAGTATATTTCAATTTTGTATCTCGTTTTTCGGGTGATAGAGAACACACATTAAACGAGAATAAAGTTAAGCAGGAGATTCCGTCTTAGCGAAAATAAATTTGTGCGCCTAAGGAAACACTTTCAAGGATTTCAGGATTATGTTTGTATAGGAACTTTGATAAAATCAGGAACTAGAGTTAATCATTTCGACATTTCTAAAAATGGCTAACTCTGGAATTTCTCAAAAATTTCGGCATAGCCTCATTTGTATTTTGACTCCGAAAAATTCACAAGAGATAATAATATAATTCAAAACCCTGGGTACGCCGACCCCTTCGGTGGAGCAACCCTCAACACCGGTACCACGCAATAATAAAATTCCGGGTACGTCGACCCCTTCGGTGGAGCAACTCTCAACACCGAGACACATACAGTTAAATATATAATATTAACATATAGTATAAATAAGTCTAGCTTCTTACCTTGGCAATTTTATTTTTATTGCTAACAATCAACGATTTGCAATATTCACTACAAAATCCAACTAAACAAAATATTAGAACAACATAGTCTATAATAGCATGAATAATTCAAAAATTAACACCATCAATTGAATATGAGTATATAACTATTTTCAAACACGAATTTATTCAATTAACTTATTTGTAAGATATTGATCTTTCCATGTTTAGGATAAAAATTTCACATAGGATAATAATTACGAACTTTAACGATACTTTCATAAGAATTGATTTAGAATTTTGATTTTTCCAAAATTCTCGAAGCCTTAGAGTACTACGCTTAAACCTACTATATACTACAAATGCCTACTCAATCCCTCACTATATTTTCATTCTCCAAACGGACATGGATAGCATTCTAAACCATGCAAATGCTGAATTTTATAGAAATAGATTCAAATAGTAAAAATATCGACTACGAATTTTACATATTAGTAATATATATAATATAGGAACCCAACCTATCTTTCTTTAGTCTTTCTAATATATAAAACGAGCACAAGAATTTCGTTATAACATTCCTAAGACTTATAATGCCGAATTGTAAGAGATAAATTAAATTACGACCAAAAGAGATTGATACGACCTTGTATTATTATTTTTTTTGAAATGCGAAACTTGGTTGTCTATGTAACTTTGGTCTACTAAATCATAATATTACTTTTACTAGTTTTAAGAACATCTAACAATAACCAAAATAAAATTTCGGACATCAACTAATTATTAAATCCTTGTGATATTGTAAATATTATTATATGATGATAGGCTAGCTAATATAATCAAAATGACTTTCATATCCGTAGAGTACGTGTCGAGTTTTGGTTTTGTATTTCTATTTCTAAGTAGTAGGGGGCAACTAAATAAACATATACGTATTATGATGTTCAAGGGGTGGTTATAACTTAATTTCTTAAGGTTCCAGCTTAATTAAACACTTGGGTATATTTATCCACAATATTAAATGGGAATATGCTATATATATATATATATATATATATATATATATATATATATATATATATATATATATATATATATATATATATATATATATATATATATATATATATATATATAAAAGTATTTAAACTAAATAATCCTTGAATATTAACCAAACAAACAAGCCTAACACATGACATCAATTATTTTCTTGTGTCGACGTATCCATGTTGTGTCCTGCAATTACCCGTGTCAACTTGTCCAAATTTCTTTGGACACACGTGTCCGTATCGCATCATTATTAAACTTTAAATTCCTAATAAATTTTATATACCAACTTGGTAATGTAAAGAACACAAAATTGAAAGTATGAACAATTTGAGATAGACAAAGAAGAGGGCTTGCCTTGGAAATTTGGGATTTGAATTTGGGGAATAGGGTTTTGCTCCATCTTCTCTAATTTCTCCTTCTTTACTCCTCCTTCAATTTTTCTTTTTAGAAGAAAAAAAAGGGTTAGGGTTTAGTTTGATGATGATGGTGAGGATGGAGATGAAGATGATGGTGGTGGTGGAGGTGACCGATGGAGTAGGGGTGAGAGGGGAGGCCGGCGGTGCTGGCGACCAGGGAGGCCGGCGGTTGGCCGGTGGTGCCGGGGTCGGGCGTGTGTGCGAGTGAGAGGAGTGGGAGGGAGAGACCGAGAGAGAGAGAGTGAGAGTGAGCCGAGAGAGAGAGAGAGAACACGTGAGGGAGGGGCAGAGCATATGTGAGGGAGCTGCTCTCCTCTTTCTTTTTTTTTCTTTTTTTGAGAAGTCAAAATATAATGGTTGAGGGAATCCATATAGAAAGACTAAAATGCCCCTCCTACACCATGCATGGCGACATGTGGATGGTGAGGTGGTTGGGATGATGAGTCATTGCTTGGGTTGGTGAGGGTTTGACACCTAGTAGGTTGAGGTGTCAATATGGTTTTTGTAATGCAAAACTAAGTCATGGACTTTTATGCAAACATGTATTTATACAAAATAAAAATTCATCTAAGTAAATTATTAACTCATTTTCATTATAATAAAACATTAATAATTAATTAGAGGAAAAAAAATATATTAAGAAATGTACAAATAATTAAAATAAATTGAATGGATACGACTATGACACTCTACCCACCTTACAAAATTTTGTCCTCGAAATTTAAAATTTATAGGTAGGATTTTAAAAAAACAATTATAGAGAGAAACAATATATTCTACCCACCTTACAAAAAATGAAGTAGTAATATATTTTCTGAATAAATACTTCAAAATTATATTCATTAGAAGCTTTTATGAATATAGAATATGAAGATACTTGAATTCATTAATGATCTTAAAATTCCATAAAATCAATAAAATTGTCAGATACCATAACATTGTGTGTACTACAGAATCAAGATTATATTCCTCATTTCTCGTTTTCTGGCGTGATATAGTAATCTTGTGCCTCGCCATTGCGCATATGGCTGCAACAAAGATACCATTTCACTATCAGGGTTTTGCTACCTTTTTTTTTCTTCTTGATATCCATAGTATGAGTAGGAATTATGATTGTGAAGTAGACTTACACGTTAGGGTATCCTTACGAATTCAAAAGAGACCCAAGAACCAGTACTTAAAATCATTCTTCTTCTTCTTTTTTTATCAAAGTACTATACAATATCATAATATAAAATCTTTTGACAAAATTAGTAGAGGAATCTCATGTTTCTATCTTATCAAAAATATCGAATATCACTTTAAATTATTCACGTCAATAGTTTTCAAATCCAAACTGAGATAAACAAAATTAATTTTTTTGGATATTAAGCATGAACACCAATTACGAAATTATTGTCTAGATTTCCAAAATCTTACTTAGAACCATGTTTTGAGAATGTAGTGCCTCGCCAGTCCGGATGGCTGCAACAACTTCTCATTTCACGATTCAATTGAAGGATTTTCGGATTCTTGACACAAATAAATAAATAAATAAATATTCCTTCACATGAACTCCAATAATGGAAAGTCCAATCAAATAATGCTTCACGGAAAAATCTAATAAACAATCAATGAGTAATGCATACAAGAGTATTTAGATGGAGGATGAGTCCCAAAATCAGGGATACTACTAGAAAGAAATTAAATTAAAAGGAGAGGATACAATTCTAGATTCAAATCGATAAACCTTGGATGAAACAAGGAGATTGAAAAAAAATTCGAGAAAGTTGGGAATTTGTGAAAATGGATATATGAGATTTGATAAGTAGGGGAACGAATCAAGATTTAAGAATTTGATAAGATCAAGACACCGAGGAGTCATATTACACCCATTCTAAATAAAATCTTAGATCATGTTTGGCCTATTTGTTACGTGATCCTTATTCCTTTACTATTCTAATATATATAATATCAAGATAAATTTGAATTCCAAGTTCGCCGAGGGTACGAAATTCAAGGTCCATTAAAGAACTTTTTGAAATCCTTCTATGGGCTACTCTAGTAAAAATACTTGTCTAATTATCTATGAGTTACTTGATCTAAATTTTTTTTTCGAGCCATATCTATCCTTATACTACCCAAGACTTCTCAATATCATCTACATCCTTAATAGCAGTCCTAGGTTAGGATTCTTAAGTATATATGATCATTATAGTATATTTTATTAAGCAAGGATCTATGAAACATAATCAAATACAGATAAACCTATGGGTATTCCTTATTCTAAGATTCCATGTAGACTTTTCCTAAGAACATATGGTCTACGAGTTAACCTCTATATAGATTTCCTCAAAAGCTTGACCTCAATCATATCCTAGGTTTCCAATTTTTCATGACCTGCATCCTATCATAGGTTCTCTATTTTTCGTGACCTGCATCCTATCATAGGTTCTCTATTTTTCGTGACCTGCATCCTATCATAGGTTCTCTATTTTTCGTGACCTGCATCCTATCATCGGTTCTCTATTTTTCGTGACCTGCATCCTATCATAGGTTCTCTATTTTTCGTGACCTGCATGGGCCACCAATAAAAAGACGTGTCACGCCCCGTTCCCAAAATACGGCAAACCGAGTACGTAACAACATCTCCAGGCTACGCGACATATGAATACTCCAGTACCCATATTCGCGATTGTCGCCCGTAGGGTCCTTTGATAGGTTGATCACAGGTCACATGATGTATAAAATAATAAATGACAGGTTGATTAAAGGATATTCTAAACTATAAATAGAAATTTTATTATTCTACCCCATTACAATCATTAACCCAATACATATATTACATTACCAGCTACAAAGTTTTACTAGCTGATACCAAGTCAACCTCCTCTTTGTCTCATTCATAAAGCTTCTCTTCAGTGTGCATTTGTATTCTCTCCTGACCTTCATCAAAACCTAGTGAACAAAACTAGGTCGTCAATACGACGAGCAAGCCCTCAGTCAAAGGAGTTAAGTAAGGTAAGATGATAAAATTATCGAAATTGAACTGAGGGAAAGGATAATTTAAAAGGTATATTCACTGATAAAAATTTCTTATCGTATTGACATCTTTTCCTAAAAGAATGCAGGTGTCAGGTATAAATGTGTAAGCAATCAAACAAATTTTGTATAAAAAAATACAATATTTAGAAAAACACTTCTGGATCACTCAACTTCTATTTTCTCAACAATAATCCCATTTACCCGGGATCAGGTTTATACTTAATGGGCGGTGCTTAGATTTATCCGTCCCATTAGTATCAGGATCACATATTGATGTGATATAATCAGGATAACACATGAGTAATTTTTTGAGTTATCGGAATCAAGTGTTATAACAATTGTCGTATGACTTGAAATTTTTCAAGAATATCGGAGCAGGCTACATTGGATATTGCAGGGCCGAATTCGGGGATTCGGAATCCAATGGAAAACAGGAAACAGGAACAACAGGAAGTGAGCTAATCCTCACCCCGACAGACCCGTATGGCCATACGAGTGCCGGTAACAGGAACTGGTCAGTTTTGTAAAATATAATATTGCAAAGATTTCGAAGGTGTGATCCAAAGTTTTCTCTCCCATCCAAATGCAATTCTTACCAAAATGTAACTTAGTTAAAGTACATTTCAATTTTGTGTCTCGTTTTTCGTGTGATAGAGAACACACATTAAACAAGAATAAAGTTAAGCAGGAGATTCCGTCATAGCGAAAATAAATTTGTGCGCCTAAGGCAATACTTTCAAGGATTTCAGGGTTATGTTTGTATAGGAACTTTGATAAAATCAGGAACTAGAGTTAATCATTTCGACATTTCTAAAAATGGCTAACTCTGGAATTTTTCAAAAATTTCGGCATAGCCTCCTTTGTATTTTGACTCCGAAAAATTCACAAGAGATAATAATATAATTCAAAACCCTGGGTACGCCGACCCCTTCGGTGGAGCAACCCTCAACACTGGTACCATGCAATAATAAAATTCTGGGTACGTCGACCCCTTCGGTGGAGCAACTCTCAACACCGAGACACATACAGTTAAATATATAATACTAACATATAGTATAAATAAGTCTAGCTTCTTACCTTGGCAATTTTATTTTTATTGCTAACAATCAACGATTTGCAATATTCACTACAAAATCCAACTAAACAAAATATTAGAACAACATAGTCTATAATAGCATGAATAATTCAAAAAATAACACCATCAATTGAATATGAGTATATAACTATTTTCAAACACGAATTTATTCAATTAACTTATTTGTAAGATATTGATCTTTTCATGTTTAGGATAAAAATTTCACATAGGATAATAATTACGAACTTTAACGATACTTTCATAAGAATTGATTTAGAATTTTGATTTTTCCAAAATTCACGAAGCCTTAGAGTACTACGCTTAAACCTACTATATACTACAAATGCCTACTCAATCCCTCACTATATTTTCATTCTCCAAACGGACATGGATAGCATTCTAAACCATGCAAATGCTGAATTTTATAGAAATAGATTCAAATAGTAAAAATATCGACTACGGATTTTACATATTAGTAATATATATAATATAGGAACCCAACCTATCTTTCTTTAGTCTTTCTAATATATAAAACGAGCATAAGAATTTCGTTATAACATTCCTAAGACTTATAATGCCGAATTGTAAGAGATAAATTAAATTACTACCAAAAAGAGATTGATACGACCTTGTATCATTTTTTTTTAAAATGCGAAACTGGGTTGTCTATGTAACTTTGGTCTACTAAATTATAAGATTACTTTTACTAGTTTTAAGAACATCTAACAATAACCAAAATAAAATTTCGGACATCAACTAATTATTAAATCCTTGTGATATTGTAAATATTATTATACGATGATAGGCTAGCTAATATAACCAAAATGACTTTCATATCCGTAGAGTACGTGTCGAGTTTTGGTTTTGTATTTCTATTTCTAAGTAGTAGGGGGCAACTAAATAAACATATACGCTTTATGATGTTCAAGGGGTGGTTATAACTTAATTTCTTAAGGTTCCAGCTTAATTAAACACTTGGGTATATTTATCCACAATATTAAATGGGAATATGCTACATATATATATATATATATATATATATATATATATATATATATAAAGTATTTAAACTAAATAATCCTTGAATATTAACCAAACAAACAAGCCTAATACATGACATCAATTATTTCCTTGTGTCGACGTATCCATGTTGTGTCCTGCAATTACCCATGTCAACTTGTCCAAATTTCTTTGGACACACGTGTTCGTATCGTATCATTATTAAACTTTAAATTCCTAATAAATTTTATATACCAACTTGGTAATGTAAAGAACACAAAATTGAAACTATGAACAATTTGAGATAGACAAAGAAGAGGGCTTGCCTTGGAAATTTGGGATTTGAATTTGGGGAATAGGGTTTTGCTCCATCTTCTCCAATTTCTCCTTCTTTACTCCTCCTTCAATTTTTCTTTTTAGAAGAAAAAAAAAGGGTTAGGGTTTAGTTTGATGATGATGGTGAGGATGGAGATGAAGATGATGGTGGTGGTGGAGGTGACCGATGGAGTAGGGGTGAGAGGGGAGGCCGGCGGCCGTAGGCGGAGCCGGCGGTGCTGGCGGCCAGGGAGGCCGGCGGTTGGCCGGTGGTGGCGGGGTCGGGCGCGTGTGCGAGTGAGAGGAGTGGGAGGGAGAGACCGAGAGAGAGAGAGAGAGAGAGTGAGAGTGAGCCGAGAGAGAGAGAGAACACGTGAGGGAGGGGGAGAGCATATGTGAGGGAGCCGCTCTCCTCTTTCTTTTTTTCTTTTTTTTTTGAGAAGTCAAAATATAATGGTTGAGGGAATCTGTGAAACCTAGTTTTATAGTGTGATTATTATTAATATTAAAATATTATTATTATCATTATTAGTATCATTTTTGGGTTTTTAAAATCAATTTCAAAAATAATAAACATGGCTTTTGTTTGTCGACCAAACCCGAGCCCGGACCCGATTTCCGAACACAGACCCGGACCTAACCTTTTCTTTGGAATCTGAATTCTTTTAAAAATATATATATATACTTCTCTTGAGCTGGTCCACGTTGGACCAGCACCCCATTCTCCCACTCCCTATTTTTCTCCCCAGCATCTCACATTCACCCACACACAACTCCACCAACTCCTCCTCCTTTCACTCCCACCTCTCCTTATAACCCACCTGGAGCATGGAACCCCTATTCCTCACTCTTTCATTTTCCCTCTTACTCACAAATTTCCCTTCCCCAAAACCCTCTTTCACGCCAACCCCTCCAGCACCCTCACCCGCGACCCCGACGCCTTCGCCGAGCTCCCGAGCCCGACCCCCTGCCAAGCTCCCGACGGCCGCCGACCCAGAGCGGGCCGACCCCGACCCCTTCGCCGCTCGTCGGACCCCCGAGCCCCGCCGTCTCCTCCGGCCAGCACCCGCCGGCGCACCTCCGCGCCCGACCTTCCCGGTCGCAGCCCCGCGCGCGTCCAGCCCCGGCGCGTCTCCCGCAGCCCGGCGCCCTCCGCCGCCGGCCAGTGCGGACCCTCGTAGATTCCCGTGCCCTAGCACGCGGACACTGTTTTCTCCGGCGACTCCGACCCGTGGGTTTTCTGTGTCCCGCTGTCACGACAGCGCGGTCCAACGTTGTTCTCCGTTCGGTTCGACTCCGCTATCTCGTGGATTCGACCCCGCTGCCCGCGTGGATTTCTTTATTATTTCATCTGAAAGCTCTAGCCGAGCAACCCAAGGTATAACCCCCTGTCCCGTTCCATTTCATTTGTCTGTGGTGAGATTGGTCCCCGATTCCCTCCCGGGAATTCGGTTTTTAGCGACGTCGTAGCTTCGGATCTTTCGGAAAGGGATTTCTGGATATTCTGGTTTTTGGATATTTCCGATTTTGTGCTGTGATAATTTTAGGCGTAGTTTCGGACTCCCGAATTTGTTTCGGGTCATTCCAGATTAATATTTGGAACATTTGTGGTTATTTTTATGTGTATATATTTTGGGATTCCCTGGTTTGGGATTTGCAGGAAAATATTGGCATATTTTCCAGTTTTTGGGTTGACCAAAAATAGAGAAAATGCTGCCAAATTTTCTCGTAAAATTTAATTATATTTTTTAAGGGATTTTAAAATGGATTTCGGAAAATAATTAATATTTTGGATTTTTGGGCGACGACCGTATCGGTCAATGGGCTCCGGCTAAGTGCAAACGAAACCGGCATCGCCCGGACGTTGAGGCATTAGCCTAGTTGACGATTGGACCATATCTGAGACTCACTAAATATTTAGTTTATTTTATTATTTAATTTACTCATAATTAATTATAGAAAGTTTTAGAACTAACGACCATTTTGTCTTATTTCAATTTATGTAAATAAATTGTAATGGGCATAAGCCCAGCTGGTTGTTGGCTCTGTGACTTGTAAGTTGGTAGCGTAGAATTTTCTGTTGTTTGCTGGTTTTGCGAGTTTTTGTAGCGTACGCGTAAATCGAAATATATAATTATTTTCATATAAAAATTAATAAAGTTTTATCATATAAAATTTACAAATTTTAATATTAAAACAACGATCATGTATTTCTCATTAAAATAAGAAATTTAGTTTTATATGTATAAATACGAAAATACAAAGTTTTAATCAAATTAATTTGGTATCAACGAGTTTTTCCCAAATACCAGTTTAAAACGATCTTTCCCTCGTTATTAATTCAACGCACCAATAATCGTATTTTTTTGTTCATGCTTTGTTAATAAAGAATTAAAATTGATTAGGACACAATTAGAGATTTCAACGAGCGTAGTTAGATTGGTAACCCTGGATTCTGAGTCAATTTTTCGAATGTAGGAATTCGAGGACGATCCTAAATTTTCATCTCGAAGTCTCCAACTTTCCAGTCCAGTTCATTTGAGGCAAGTACATTTTGTGTTAGTTTACAATTATTTAGTAATCATTTTAATGCAAGTTTAAACCACGATGCAATACGGAACTCTCTCTGAGAGCACTGACTGTAACTACTGTAACTGTTTGGGGACTGGGAGAGTAGTGTAATGATTATGACCACATCCAAAATAATAACTTAGGCCAGTATTAGCTTACCCCTCTTACACACGGAGATAAGCCGAATCGTATTAATAGGATACAACTGTACAACCCAAGCCGGTCATATTCATTGCCTATTCAAATCACACTGTTTTACTGCTAGAAAACTATTTACTTCAAATTGTTTAAAAGTTCATGATTCTATTATTATTTTAATTGTCAAATTAGCATGAATTGTACTTTGCTCCCGCCTGACTGGAGATAACATTTTTAGGGAACATCGAGGATGCTGAGCTGTTATACTATACAACAGCTAATATGACCCGATTCTGTATCCTGTTGGAGGACGCAGGACTTGAGGCCGGCAAGCCGCAAGCCGAACGCTTAGCTAGATTTTCTGTTTCTAGATTTGTTGTTTTAGAATTTTGTAATTTAATTTCAGCTTTTAATTCAGTTCTTTCACATTCCAGTTGTACTTATTTCAAATGTTTAATAAAGTTTCATTTCCCGAATTTTGAGTTGTGACAAATATAGATGTTGTTGTAGATTACCTGCTAATGGAAACAGCTTACTGCCGCCGTCTCAACAACGGTGCAGGCTGGGCATGATCCGGTTCGACCCAATTATTTGGGATCGGGTCGTGACATGTTTTTAGTGGTGGCCCATACAGGTCGTCAGAACAACAACTTAGGAAAACATACCTAGAAACTATTAGAACACTAGAACATTGATTTGTCACAACATAGGTCCGAATTATATATAAATAAATATTTTTGTTTGATTATAGACTGGTAGGCTACTTTGCTTATGTGTGCATCCTAAACCTTCCAGAGAATGGCCATTGACAAGACCAATCCCGCTGGCGATGAGGTGTCATCTCCGGATCATACCCCATCTCCTCAACCAAGTCCAAGGTTTATTCCCTCGCAGCTGATTGACCGTCCCCACAATGCATCCAGTGAAGTTTCTACTACACAGGCGGATCCTACCTCTTCTCAAACTGAGCTGCATTTCCTTGGGAAAGTACCCATTCCTGATGCTCCACCAGCACCAGCGAACACCTCCCAAATGGTTGCCCTACTTCAAGAAATCCTGGAGTCCTAGAAGGCTCAAGCTGAAGCCCAGCAGGAACAGATGGATATCACGAGAGAAGTCATGAAGAACATCAATGATGTAGCCTTAGCTATCTCCAATCAAGTTGGTGCGGAACCTCACCCTAGGAGGGGTACCCCTGAATCTAGAAGATATTTGGGTCCCATCAAGTACTCTACTTTCCGGCAGTCTTGTCGTAAGAGGCTATTGGCTTGTGACTACTGCAAGAGGCCTGGTCATCATGCCGTTAGTTGCCGCAAGAGATTGGGACAATGTTTGGCATGTGGATCCGCTGAACATCGGGTAAAGAACTGCCTCTTATCTCCCCATTATACCAGAGCACCTATCCCAGCAACACCTGCTACGCCGCAGCCTAGGGACTCTCTTCCTATCCAGCAGACCTTGCCTCCTACAATAAGGCATAATACAGACTCGAGGTTCATAGAAGATGAAGCAGTTGGAGACTGCTCATGCAAGAGCCAGAACCATGAAGAATAGTACCTAGGACTGCTGAATAGAATTATCTATTGTTATAAGAAGTTGTAACAGGATGTCCTTAGATCAATCATGAGAGTTTTGCTATAATTTTTCACATGAATAAACTTCTTAGTTATACCTTTATGGTAGATGTTTTCCCTGATAGTCTTCCCGGATTACCCCAGATCTAGACATAGAGTTCGCTATTAACCTAGTCCCGGGCTCTTCCCTATTTCAAAGGGATGCTACAGAGTCAACCTGAAGGAGGCCAAGGAGATGAAGGACCAGATCAATGAACTGAAGGCTCTGGGATTCATTCGAGACGGAGCTTCACCCTGGAGAGCACCTGTCTTGTTTGTGCCCAAGAAGGACGGAACAGTACAGATGTGCATCGACTACCGGGCGCTGAACAATATCACCATCAAGAACAAGTACCCTCTGCCCGAATCGATGACCTATTTGATCGATTGAGCGGAGCCAAGGTGTTTTCGAGGATTGATCTTAGATCTGGCTACCACCAGATCAGGGTCAGGAAGGAAGATATTCCCAAGACGGAATTCAACACCAAGTATGGGCAGTTTGAGTTCTTGGTCATGCCGTTTGGACTGATGAATGCTCCTGCGATATTCATGAACCTTATGAACAAGGTTTTCCATGAATACCTAGACCAAATTGTCGTTGTCTTCATCAATGACATTCTGATCTATTCAAAGACGGAAGAGGAGCACAAAGAGCACCTCAGGAAAGTTCTGGAAAAGTTAAGAAAGGAGAAGTTGTATGGTAAGCTTTCCAAATGTGAATTCTTTCTAGACAAGGTAGATTTTTTTGGCCATATTGTCACAGGAGAAGGAATTCCGGTGGATCCGAAGTAGATAGCCGCTGTTGAGAAGTGGTCTATCCCGAGCTAAATTGCTGAAATCAGGAGTTTCTTGGGCTTGGCTGGCTACTACCGGAAGTTCGTGAAGTATTTTGCCAGAATTGTTGAGCCGATGACGAAGCTCACTCGAAAGAATGAAGAGTTCATCTGGACGAAAGGTTGCCAGGCATCATTTGAGGAGCTGAAGAAGAGACTTACCACTGCACCAATCCTTGCGCTACCCGCAGGAACTGGTGGTTTCTCAATCTACAGTGATGCCTCAGGTAAAGTACTGGGTTGCGTTCTTCAACAACATGGAAAAGTGATTGCTTATGCATCTAGGCAATTACGGACTCATGAGAAGAACCATCCCACACATGATCTGGAGCTTGCGGCAGTCATCTTTTGCTTTGAAGCTATGGAAGCATTATCTATATGGAGAGAGAGTGGAAATATATACAGACCACAAAAGTCTGAAGTATGTTTTCACTCAGAAAGAGCTGAACATGAGACAGAGACGATGGCTAGAGCTGATGAAAGATTTCGACATCAACCTGCAGTATCATCCGGGTAAGGCTAATGTGGTGCAGATGCATTTAGTCGATACCCGATGGCAATGTTCTTGATCAAGGAGCGTCATTTGCTGGAGGACATGGAGAAGCTTGGATTGGAGATTGTACTGCCTGAAGAGGAAATAAAGAAACTGGGAAGAGAAGCCATCGTACCAGGCGCTGAATCATCATTGATGCAATTGCAAGTACGTTCAAGTCTTATGGACAGAGTCAAGGAGGCACAATTCCAAGACGAGACGCTTTGCAAACTTAGAGATCAGGTGCTGGAAGGAACACTTGAAGGATTCTCCATTGCCAGCGACGGAGCACTGAAGGATGGTACGAGGTTTTGCGTACCAACTGGCGAACTGAGGAATGAGCTGATGCAAGAAGCGCACCAGTCGCAGTATTTCATACATCCTGGAGCCAACAAAATGTACCGGGATATGCGAACTATAGTATGGTGGTACGGAATAAAGAAGGACGTATCCAGGTATGTGGCTAGATGTTTAATTTATCAACAAGTAAAAGCTAGCAGACAGAGACCAGCAGGACTATTGCAGCCGCTTGACATCCCGGAATGGAAATAGGAGCACATAATAATTGATTTTGTATCGGGACTGCCTCGATCCCAAGGAGAGAAGGATGCCATTTGGGTTATCGTGGACCGATTGATGAAGTCAGCTCACTTTATCCCTTTCAAGGTTGGCAGCACTGTACATGCGGCACATCTACCGGATTCATGGAGTACCGGTAAGTATCGTATCTGACAGAGATACTAGATTTATCTCTCACTTTTGGAAAAGTTTGCATGACAGTTTGGGAACACAACTGAAGTTCAGCACTGCCCATCACCCCCAGACAGATGGACAATCAGAGAGAACAAATCCAGACGCTAGAAGACATGCTGAGATCCTGTGTCTTAGAATTTGGAGGGTCTTCGGAAGACCATTTGCACTTGGTAGAATTCTCTTACAACAACAGCCACCAAGCTAGCATTGGTATGACACTGTTCGAGGCACTCTATGGATGTCGTTGCCACACTCCACATGCTTGGAACGACGTCGGAGAACAAGCGTTGCTTGGACCTGAGAAGGTGACCGATGCAGCAGAGAAGGTGAGAATGATCAGAGACAAGCTCAGGATTGCCCAAGATAGACAGAAGCATTGGGTTGATAGTAGTCATCGACCAGTGGAGTTAGAAGAAGGAGATAGCGTTTCTGTAAAGTTTTCTCCTACCAGAGGAACAATCAGTTTTGACGGAGCTGGGGAAAATTGAGGCCAGGTACATCAGACCATTTGAAATTTTAAGACGAGTTGGAAGTAGCATACCGGTTAGGTCTACCAGCAAATCTTGAGAGTATGCAACGTCTTCTACGTATCACAGCTCAGACGCTACATTCCGGATCCGAGTCACATATTGGATAATTCAGAGCTGAAGATTGGACTCAACCATTCAGTGCCAGAGAAACCAGTTGCAAGCGTAGTCAGAGGTGAGAAGAAGATCAGAATTTGAGCCATCACAAAAACTCCTATTTCTTATCTTTTCGTTCTAAACTTGACTGATGCTGCTAAGTTAGCCTAGTTTTGCAAGCTATCTCTTTATCAAACTTGATCATGACAGTATTTTATTGGGTGTACCCACTAATATATTGTCTAATCAGGACCGGTGCATGATGGTCTGATCAACCTCGTGTACTTTGGTTCGCTTTTGTATTTTTCTGCATGGATGATATCATAAATGAAACTTGTCCCTAAACCGTCTCATCCACGACTGCCTTGAAAATTCTTATTGTTGGACCTGAGTTATGGACGTAGTACCCGTACCTGTTTGATTTGAGTTTATCCAACCCCCTAACCCTGCCTTTAATTTTGAGGACAAAATTCTCTAAGGAGGGAAGATTGTGAAACCCAATTTTATAGTGTGATTATTATTAATATTAAAATATTATTATTATCATTATTAGTATCATTTTTGGGTTTTTAAAATTAATTTCGAAAATAATAAACATGGCTTTTGTTTGTCGACCAAACCCGAGCCAGGACCCGATTTCCGAACCCAGACCCGGACCTAACCTTTTCTTTGGAATCTGAATTGTTTTAAAAAAATATATACTTCTCTTGAGCTGGTCCACGTTGGACCAGCACCCCATTCTCCCACTCCCTATTTTTTTCCCCAGCATCTCACGTTCACCCACACACAACTCCTCAAACTCCTCCTCCTTTCACTCCCACCTCTCCTTATAACCCACCTGGAGCAAGGAACCCCTATTCCTCACTCTTTCATTTTCCCTCTTACTCACAAATTTCCCTTCCCCAAAACCCTCTTTCACTCCAACCCCTCCAGCACCCTCACCCGCGACCCCGACGCCTTCGCCGAGCTCCCGAGCCCGACCCCCAGCCAAGCTCCCGACGGCCGCCGACCCAGAGCGGGCCGACCCCGACCCCTTCGCCGCTCGCCGGACCCCCGAGCCCCACCGTCTCCCGCGGCCAGCACCCGCCGGTGCACCTCCACGCCCTACCTTTCCGGTCGCAGCCCCGCGCGCGCCCAGCCCCGGCGCGTCTCCCGCAGCCCGACGCCCTCTACCGCCGGCCAGTGCGGACCCTCGCAGCTTTCTGTGCCCTAGCACGCGGACACAGTTTTCTTCGACGACTCCGAACCGCAGGTTTTCTGTGTCCCGCTGTCCCGACAGCGCGGTCCAGCGTTGTTCTCCGTTCGGTTCGACTCCGCTGTCTCGTGGATTCGACCCCGCTGCCCGCGTGAATTTCTTTATTATTTCATCTGAGAGCTCTAGCCGAGCAACCCAAGGTATAATCCCCTGTCCCGTTCCATTTTTATTTGTCTGTGATGAGATTGGTCCCCGATTCCCTTCCGAGAATTCGGTTTTTAGCGACGTCGTAGCTTCGGATCTTTCGGAAAGGGATTTCTGGATATTCTGGTTTTTGGATATTTTCGATTTTGTGCTGTGATAATTTTAGGCGTAGTTTCGGACTCCCGAATTTGTTTCGGGTCGTTCCGGATTAATATTTGGAACATTTGTGGTTATTTTTATGTGTATATATTTTGGGATTCCCTAGTTTGGGATTTGCAGGAAAATATTGGCATATTTTCCAGTGTTTTGGTTGACCAAAAATAGAGGAAATGCTGCCGAATTTTTTCGTAAAATTTAATTATATTTTTTAAGGGATTTTAAAATGGATTTCGGAAAATAATTAATATTTTGGATTTTTGGGCGACGACCGTATCGGTCAATGGGCCCCGGCTAAGTACAAACGAAACCGGCCTCGCCCGGACGTTGAGGCATTAGCCTAGTTGACGATTGGACCATATCTGAGACTCACTAAATATTTAGTTTATTTAATTATTTAATTTACTCATAATTAATTATAGGAAGTTTTAGAACTAACGACCATTTTGTCTTATTTCAATTTATGTAAATAAATTATAATGGGCATAAGTCCAGCTGATTGTTGGCTCTGTGACTTGTAAGTTGGTAGCGTAGGATTTTCTGTTGTTTGCTGGTTTTGCGAGTTTTTGTAGCGTACGCGTAAATCGAAATATATAATTATTTTCATATAAAAATTAATAAAGTTTTATCATATAAAATTTACAAGTTTTAATATTAAAACAACGATCATGTATTTCTCATTAAAATAAGAAATTTAGTTTTATATGTATAAATACGAAAATACAAAGTTTTAATCAAATTAATTTGGTATCGACGAGTTTTTCCCAAAATACCAGTTTAAAACGATCTTTCCCTCGTTATTAATTCAACGCACCAATAATCGCATTTTTTTGTTCGTGCTTTGTTAATAAAGAATTAAAATTGATTAGGACACAATTAGAGATTTTAACGAGCGTAGTTAGATTGGTAACCCTGGATTTTGAGTCAATTTCTCGAATGTAGGAATTCGAGGACGATCCTAAATTTCCATCTCGAAGTATCCAACTTTCCAGTCCAGTTCATTTGAGGCAAGTACATTTTGCGTTAGTTTACAATTATTTAGTAATCGTTTTAATGCAAGTTTAAACCACGATGCAACACGGAACTCTCTCTGAGAGCACTGACTGTAACTACTGTAACTGTTTAGGGACTGGGGGAGTAGTGTAATGATTATGACCACATCCAAAACAATAACTTAGGTCAGTATTAGCTTACCCCTCTTACACACGGGGATAAGCCGAATCGTATCATAGGATACAACTGTACAACCCAAGCCGGTTATATTCATTGCCTATTCAAATCACACTGTTTTACTGTTAGAAAATTGTTTACTTCAAATTGTTTAAAAGTGCATGATTCTATTATTATTTTAATTATCAAATTAGCATGAATTGTACTTTG
The DNA here is from genome assembly GCA_029216955.1 of Iris pallida. Lineage (NCBI taxonomy): Eukaryota > Viridiplantae > Streptophyta > Magnoliopsida > Asparagales > Iridaceae > Iris > Iris pallida. Next base: position 5,352,490 of record JANAVB010002795.1, read on the forward strand.
CTCCCTCCTGACTGGAGATAACATTTTTAGGGAACATCGAGGATGCTGAGCTGTTATACTATACAACAGCTAATATGACCCGGTTCTGTACCCTGTTGGAGGACGCAGGACTTGAGGCCGGCAAGCCGAACGCTTAGCTAGATTTTCTGTTTCTAGATTTGTTGTTTTAGAATTTTGTAATTTGATTTCATCTTTTAATTCAGTTCTTTCACATTCCAGTTGTACTTATTTCAAATGTTTAATAAAGTTTCATTTTCCAAATTTTGAGTTGTGACAAATATAGATGTTGTTGTGGATTACCTGCTAATGGAACAGCTTACTGCCGTCGTCTCAACAACGGTGCAGGTTGGGCATGATCCGGTTCGACCCAATTATTTGGGATCGGGTCATGACAGAATCCATATAGAAAGACTAAAATGTCCCTCCTACACCATGCATGGTGACAAGTGGACGGTGAGGTGGTTGGGATGATGAGTCATTGCTTGGGTTGGTGAGGGTTTGACACCTAGTAGGTTGAGGTGTCAATATGGTTTTTGTAATGCAAAACTAAGTCGTGGACTTTTATGCAAACATGTATTTATACAAAATAAAAATTCATCTAAGTAAATTATTAACTCATTTTCATTATAATAAAACATTAATAATTAATTAGAGGAAAAAAATATATTAAGAAATGTACAAATAATTAAAATAAATTGAATGGATACGACTATGACAGGAAGTTATGTCCATTTTGGTGAAAGGTGTCAAAACTGTCCAGAATTGTATTTTAGCTCCATTTTGCACATAGTGTCTCCAAATTCTTCCTACAGCAAAATATAAATATAATGAGTACCTTTAGTCATAAAATGAGCATAAAATAGAACATTAAAGGATAAAAATATAACATTTTATGTTCTCAATCGAATCAAACCGAACCAAATTAAATCGATTCAATTTTTGGTTTATTCAATTTTTCGATTTATTTGCGTTTTTTTTTTTTGTTAATATATATAGTAACCAAATATATGTATTTAGTATATACCTCTAGTATATACCTATAAATATTTAGTATATATATATATATATATATATATATATATATATATATATATATATATATATATATATATATATATATATATATATATATATAATTTTCTTATTCAGTTTTCGGTTTTTGACCGAAACCAAAACCGAATAAAAAAATTTAGTATTTTTAAAATCGAAACTAAACCAATTTTTTTTTAAACCGAACCGTATTTTTAATTCGATTCGGCTTGGTTCAATTTTCGGTCCAAAACCAAAAAATTCTCACCCCCTTGTCGTGTTACATTCGTTCCCTGCAAAGCTTTATAATATATGTAGCCAATATGGGTTGACTATAGAAGGGCCCGAAAATCAATGATTAGAAGAAGTAGTTTATGTTGAGAAGGTGTAAACTTTGTTATCCCTAACTTATGCATGTCGAACAAGACATTTACCAACTGCATTAAAACATGATAATATTTTCTTTCGATATATGCATTGTATCTGATTGGCTTGCAGCATTTTATAGGTCCAAAACCAGGAATTCATTCATGCTATTATGTTTCTATGGTTTCATGCACATAGAATTGACGTTAGTAGGAAATGTTACAGCAATTTGCAACCATCAATAGTTTGTTGTGTGAAATATAAACTCTTGAAACTATAATCAAATTGTACAGCTTTTCGAAGAATATGTATATTGTTGTAAAAATAGAAAAAAAATATTGGTAGCCAGAAAAAATGTACGTAATTTTTCTTATTGATAACTAATAAGAGGGAATAAAATATAGGTTATCGTGGGTATGGATAAAGGACATCCATATTTGGGTTTATCCAAATCACAACACTTTTTCTTTGACGTACACTTTAATTATTGCATTTAAAAACTTTTCTAAGGAAAAATTCATACTTTGGAAAAAAAAAATCCATAGAAAAGAAAAAAGTAGAATAATATTCTTCAGGAATATGATTCGAATATGATTCTTCAGAAATCTAAGTGGATGCGACTTATACTGCCTTGTTAAAAACTTTTCGAAGTAAAAATCCAGTAAAAAAATCTCAACGAAGGAAAAGAGTACAATACGCAAATACATGCTTCAAGATGTCTCCATTAGCATCTCCGTTATGCTTGCATCTATAGGATGCTCCACCCTCAAAAAATATTACATTCTTCTTTTTACATCAAATAAAAAATAAAAAATCAACCCCCAATACAGTTTAAATATTGCATCTCACCCAACAATTTGTTTGTCTATACATTTATACTCGTATCCTTATGAAGAGGTTACAGGCTTTATTTGTGATTCCTGAAAGCTCACAACTCTCTCTGATATGTTGAATTGCTGAAAATATAGTCCTGCACATTCTCTTATTTGCTCCATTAATTGTAAGAAAAATTTGGAAAGATTGTTGCAATATTTTATTATATTTATCTCCAAAATACATGCAACATTGTTTAGAAAAGGTATACCTTGTTTGTGATATCCTCTTAAGGAGGATCAGATAAATATCTTGCATTTGTATATCTCATTATATCAAATCATGAAATAAATCGAGAATGATGTCATTCAAGTGTCCATGTATAGATACATATCAGCAGGTTTACATAAATATTGTGCCAAGTGAATGACAATAAAGAATTTTATATTCTTTATATATGTTACTTCAGGACCCATAACATGTTCTTTTGGTCATAATGGATCCTATTAACGTGATTATAGGTATATTATTCATATTAATTCTCTACAGAAAATTTATCTCTTCAAGACATTTACCTCTACAGAAAATTTATCTCTACATGAAATTAATATTATCTTATCTCTACATGAGTAATATTATAGTAGATCATATAGTGATTCATCTTTTCATAAGATTACATGAGATCTCTTCTGAAGATTTTTTTTCCTCTAGAGTTTATCTCTTATGAGATGTCTTCGGAAAATTTTCGATCTCTTCGGAGATTTTCGATCTCTTCACGAGATTTTTGATCTATTCAAGAGATTTTCCCTTCAGGGGTTACTTTAATCTCTTTAGGGGATCTTCTCTTCAGGGGATACTCTATATACGATCATTTTGATGAATCTGTTCAGGAATTTTTTCATAAACTCAATGAGCCTATCACATTCTTCTAGATGGTTTAATCCATATATGATTTATTTGTAGATCCTTCGGGGATAACATGGTAATTTTTAATCATTCAGGAATCTTTGAGCTGAAATTACTTAATACATTGGATCTCTTATTTATTACAGACACCCATTCAAAACCTACCGAATTTATTCTTTTTGGATTTTGTACTATAGGACCAAACACTCCACGTCTTACAAAGATATCAAATCTTTTCATTAGATTATTCGTGATTTAGTGTTATCATTTAATTTTATCACCCTTTTTCTTATTTGATAATCTCATTATGAGAAACTTTTTTATTCCAAATTTTTCTAAACTATGTATAAAACATAGATTCCATGGGTACCATTACCTCTTTCTCAGTCTCTTCTGAAATCTAAGGTATATCCTCTACCGGAGCAAAATACTTTAATAAATTGGATCTTTGGTTCATGACATTTTTCGGATCGTCATAAACTTTCTCTTCAGGAGATGTTACTTCAGGAGCTGCTTCTTCAAGAGCATTATGGTGTGTTATATTATTCGACCTCTTCTTCTGGAGAAATGAATCTTATCTTTAGTATTATTCGACCTCTTCTTCTGAAGAGTTGAATATTTAAAACCTTTATGTCTTACACATTCTTACAAAAGAACTTATTCATTTGCTGCATTTATTTGGTTCTTTTGGTTCTTCTATTAGAAAATAAATTTATAATCGGTATAGCTATTTATGCAGCATAATTAAAAACATAAGTAAGCACCTAATATTTTATTTGCAGTAAAAAATAAAGGATAATATCTCCTAATTTAGTTAAGATTAGATAAAGTAGAAATATGCTATGACATGTTCTTCTGGAATAATGCTTTAGAACGTTCTTCGAAAACGATGATGCAATACGTTCTTTTAGAACGATGCTTTATGACGTTCTTCTAAAATGATAATTCACGACGTTCTTCTAGAACGATAATTTATCTTCTTCATATCTCCCCCTAACGGCAGAAATTATGTCTTATTAACGTGACAGATCACAAAAATATTCTATCATGAAAATGTCTCATGTTTAGAAGATTTAATAATTTAAGGAGATAAACATAATAATTCATAAAACATAGATATCAATATTATAGTTTCAAACAATACCAACATAAGCCATCTAAAGAGATGCAATTCAAGACTATGCTACTAGTTATTCATATACAATATTTAGGATTTATGGTTTAAAAAAAATAAACTTATCCTTGAGATTAAGGGTGTATGCTGCAATTTGGTAAATAATGATCACACGAATTATTTATAATAATTCTGATCGTCAATGTCCCAAAATGTGTTAGTCGGAATATCTTAGTCGACTTTATCGCAGTTTAAAAGTTATAGGATCATTCGGCTTCTGGCTCACAATGGACCCGTAGGATTGAGCTTATGGCTCAACGTAATATGTGGCTTGATAACCCTAATGTGAGTAACGCATATTCCTAGTGAATATATGGATAATCTCTCTAAGAAAAACTTTCGATTTCCTAGGACGAACTTCCAGTTCCTTCAAATATATTCTTTATTTTTCTCCCTAATAGTTTTAATATGATACCCGTGTTTGTCCTTATGTCCTTAAAACTCAATAATTTTCTTCTGGAATTATAAGAGTATAAGACATTTTTTATAAGTGGGTACGTTCCATTGGATAAAATTAAGCGTACTCTACCGGAGCCTTCAATAATATGAACCTGACCAGCTATCATGGAAATATCTTATCAATAGTTGCAAACGTAGATATTATTAATCAATAATAATAATAATAATAATAATAATAATAATAATAATAATAATAATAATAATAATAAACATAGAACTTCAGGTCTATGGTAGTTGGTAGGACAATAATGCATATGTAAAATATCTACGGATAGAGCATCCTTATGACACCAACTTTGAAACTTTTATAATTTAGAAAATATACAACTATATTATTGATATATCAACATTTGGTTTGTGACCTTTGGGGGGCCAGAACTCGTTGCGACCTGCAAAAATTAATTCGCAAGCGACTGAGTTCCCCTTGACATGCATCGCAACATTGGTCATGCATGCACCCATATGGAATTGTACAAAACTAAAACAATTTGTAACAATTTACAAATAAAACCACAAAAAGAAACGACATGATCGTATTACGTTTTCGTATCACAAAAACGAAATTATTTGTATTATTTGTAAACAATAATAATGGATTTACAGTGTTTTACTTGAAAAGATTTGAGCAATCAAACATATACATCAGTTCCAAAATTTTGGAAACATGTTTTAAGTTTTGTTGTTAAGAGTACTCCAGTTTCTAGCAGAAGAAAATCGATTTCTCATATCATGTAATACACTAGCTCTTATGCTACCAAAGTTTACTGTAAACAAATACTTAGAAACCAAAATTTTCGTATTGTCATTACGTAAAGAAATATATCTATAATTCATTTACTTCTTCAATACATCTCCAGAATTTAGGGGGAAACAATTTCAAATAAGAAACATATATCTAAGGATATTTTAGTGATGCAGGTCAGTTGAATGGGGGAAGGTAGAACATCCATTCATTTTTCATGTTGTCAAACGTTATAAAGTACATTTAAATGAGGACTTTCCTAGAGTCAGGCACTTGTTAGCAAATCCCTTGAGCAAAAGAGTCACAATTGTATCTATTCCTTTTCTCCCATCGGCATTAACTAAACTGGCTCTTGTACTACCATGTCTCAGAAAAATAAGATCTTGTTGAACAAATAAGTGTTCTGAAAAAAGAATCATCGAATAATTAATCTGATCAACCGGTTGACTGTTTGATAAAAAAAAATCCAATTGGGCGCCGAGTGCAACTAATCGAATGAGTAACCAGCCAAAGACTGAGCATTAAAAAGAAACTATATGCATATAACATTTGTTCAATCACTGTGAGTGCAAGCCCCGATATCATTAAAAACACAAAAAGGACTATCGGCGTAATTAAGTTCTTATTAACGATAATAATTCTTAGGTTCACACCGTTGGATTGTATCTCGTTTTCGGTTGAGCGCTCAAATAGGGGTGACAATAAAATTGGTAATTTAGTCCACATGATTAAGAGGTGGGATCACGTGGTGTAGATAATTGAAATTGGTTCAGGCCTAACAAGAGAATCCTCTTTTAAGGCATATGGGCCCAATTCAATATCGCACCTTATGGGTCAACTCCGGTTCAGATCACACCGCGTTTCCAATAAGTGGTATCAGAGCCCATGATATAGGGCATGTTTGTGCGGCTCTAATTGGTTCGAAACAGATGGTGTTAAACGTTCATGTGTATAATCAGATCATACGGACTCTTCTCAAGGTGGAGTAGGAGCATCAACTACACGAATTGGTCTCAAAGGTGGGTTTGACGAGCTCAAGGTGGAGCAAGACGTTGTGGTTGGCACACAATAATGATGTGGATGAACGTGTCAGGTTTGGTTCTGTGGTCGAACAAATCAAGATGATAATATGTTGGATCTCCTAGGTGCTCGGCTGACGGGAACGAGCAAAGGTAGGCGAAGTGTGCTAAGGTTGTTAGGTTAGTGGGAACGAGCAAGGGTACTCGGCAACTGGAAACGAACAAAAAGGTTACCGGATTTGCTAGGTTGCTCTGTCAGCAGAAACGAGCTAAGGTGGAGATTGTTGGATTGTATCTCGTTTTTCGTTGAGCGCTCAAATGGGGGTGACTGTAGAGTTGGTAATTTAGTCTCACAATGGTTAGGAGGTGGGATCATGTGGTGTAGATAATTGGGATTGGTTCACGTCTTACAAGAGAATCCTCTTTTAAGGCATATGGGCCCAATTCAATAACGTACATTATGGGCCAACTCCGATTCGGGTCACACCGCGTTCTCAACAAGTGGTGTCAAAGCCCATGATATAGGGCATGTTTGTGCGGCTCTAATTGGTTCGAAACAGATGGTGTTAAATGTTCATGTGTATAATCAGATCATACGAACTCTTCTCAAGGTGGAGTAGGAGCATCAACTACACGAATTGGTCTCAAAGGTGGGTTTGACGAGCTCAAGGTGGAGCAAGATGTTGTGGTTGGCACACAATTATGATGTGGATGAACGCGTCAGGTTTGGTTCTGTGGTCAAACGAATCAAGATGATAATATGTTGGATCTCCTAGGTGCTCGGCTGACGGGAACGAGCAAAGGTAGCCGGAGTGTGGTAAAGTTGTTAGGTTAGTGGGAACGAGCAAGGGTACTCGGCTAGCGGAAACGAACAAAAAGGTTGCCGGATTTGCTAGGTTGCTCTGTCAGCAGAAACGAACTAAGGTGGAGATTGTTGGATTGTATCTCGTTTTCCGTTGAGCGCTCGAATGGGGGTGACAATAGAGTTGGTAATTTAGTCCCACAATTGTTAGGAGGTGAGATCATGTGGTGTAGATAATTGGGATTGGTTTAGGCCTTACAAGAGAATTCTCTTTTAAGGCATATGGGCCCAATTCAATATCGTACCTCATGGGCCAATCTCGATTCGGGTCATACCGCGTTCCCAACACACACAGTAGTCATACACTGTTAAGACAAATAATTGCCAAAAATAGAAATAAGCATCCGATCATGACTTTTCCAAACCACTATATAATATAGCCCAAAACACTATCCACAATAATTATTCTTTAAAAAAATATTATGTAACAATACAAGAAAATAGTACCATACATCAATACTCAACGCAATAATTTATTTTGTATAACCATATATAGCAATATATTTGATGGTGGAGGAGGAAATAGACATCTGAATCCAAATGGTGGAGGAGCAGCTTCTTAGAATGATCCTATTCTCATTAATTAGTTCGGAATCTCTCAAGCTCATATCTTGGAATGATATATATCTGAATACGCTGGATCATATGGATGAACAAGTGTAACTATTTACCTCTTAGAGATAAAATTGTTGAAAAACAAATTTAAAGGGATAAATATGAAAAACAAATCCTTAATCAGAGGTCAAAAGAGATTTCATTCAAATATATACCTCAAACACTATGCTCCCAATCAGAATTAACCGTGTGCGGTATTATTATTATGTGTTTTTATATAATTATAAGGTTGGCACATATGCTCCTTAACTGTGCATGAAAGAACAATCTTTCTTACTACAAAAATTCTCTAGTTTAACCATAGATGCACTTTTCATAATAGATCACAGAAGATAAGAGAAGAACATAGTGTAAATAAACATACTGAGCAATTGTAGAGAACATAGATCAATTGTAGAGAGAACATAGTAAATAAACAGTCCGAGAAATTGTAGAGAACATAATAAATAAACAGACCGAGAAAAATAAGATTAGATCTAACCTTCGGGAGATCAACGGAGAGAAAGTCAATAGCAAAATTCGCATATTCACAGCTGATCTTTTTTCGCATCTGACCTTGTCCGCATCTGTAGCTCCGCGAGCAATGGTGATCTTCCTTCCAGTCTTCTTCTTTGTTAGAGGATGGTGCTGATAACGTGTTGTAAAAATAGAAAAGAAAGAAAAATATTGATAGCCAGAAAAAAATGTACGTAGCTTTTCTCATTTATAACATATAAAGAGGGAATGGGATATAGGTTGTTGTGGGTATGGCTAAAGGGCATCCATATTTGGGTCTATCCAAATCACAACATATATATATATATATATATATATATATATATATATATATATATATATATATATATATATATATATATATAATTTAAAAATATATATATATAATTAAAAAAAATCATATTATTCATCACAAGGCGCAAAATGTCGAAGCCTTTACAAGTAAGCGCAAAAAGATAGGAAAAAGTACACAAAAGTGGCTTCCCGCTCTCCCAAGACAATCGTCAGGAGAGCACGGACTTCCAGAATGCCTCGAGACAGTGATCGCAGTGCCTGCTGATCTTGCGAGTTTGACGGAGCACCTCCCGAATAAGTTGGTTGGACGAATATTGATATCATTCATATCTGAATTTGTTGCAATTTTTTCACATTACCCACGTAATGGCAGCTGCAACGATCTGGTGCATGGCCGTGAGAGGTGTTGCTCCAGGTGGCGAGAAGCTCGTTGAAGCTCCCACTGTCCTGCTCCTGTCTGCAACGAAGTGATAAAGCGTTCCAGACCCTCGAAGGCGAGTCCCCAGAGTACAAAATGTGGTCAGCCGTTTCGGACTCTCGCGTCATGCAACAATGATACGCAGAGGCTAAACTGAAGCCTATGGTATTTAGAGCGTCATCGGTGGGGAGCTACTTGCGAAACGCTCTCCACATCAGAAATGACCATTTTTTGGATATACAAGATTGCCAGAAAGACCCGATGATAGGGGAAGGCATCCCAATGCCCGTAGCTACACTTCTGGCCGAAGCAACCGAGAATGATCCGTTTGCCGAAATAGACCACTGCAGAACGTCGGGTTTCGATCTGATCTGAAGCCCGGCGTCGATGAGCAAAGCAGCGGCCTCATCTCCACTCCAGTCTCGTACCCCCTCCCAATTCCAATATATATATACATATATATATATATATATATATATATATATATATATATATATATATATATATATGTGTGTGTGTGTGTGTGTGTATATATATATATATATACACACACACACATGCACGAATTGCACAGTTTCGAAGGGTTCAATGGACTTCTCACGATGTCATGGACGGCAAAAGTCCCCGTCGGTGCAATCTGAACATTTTATTGGATCATTCAATCGGTAGGAGCGACGGACGGTGTGTACAAAGGCCAGAAACATAGTCAACACGAGCTGATGACTTGCGCTTGCTAGAAATTTTTCGTTGAAGATCAACAATTGCAATGATCTATCCCTACCACGATGAATTTTTCAAAGATTATCCGGACCTGTCCGCCAAATCTATAGACTTGTTGAATACATTAGTGTAGCATGTTGGTATTTTTGCCTTTGGACTAGAAAAGATAGTCCCACATCGGCTACACCAAATGATGAGTATCTCAATATAATGCATTGCTTGTGTTGGTTGAGGTATGCACATGAGGTGTAGTGGGGCACAAGTTTGTGCCATGTGGGAGTATTTTCCTAGAAGAAAAAAAGAATTAAATCCAACAAGGATGCAAGTTGATTTTTGTTGTGCGGACTCGGACTCGGACTCGGACGCGGACTCCAGGATGTCTCGTGCATGCACGGGAGTGTTCGGGGGGTAGGCGTGGACTGGCACACTTCTATGCTGATTGTGGGATGATCTAAAATATCAAACTCTATTTTTGAGTATTGGTATTTTAGTCCCACATCGGATAGGAGAAGAGGTGAAGTCTCAACTCCACTCTATAAATAGAGCCCCTTGGCCTCCTTTGAAAGATGCACCAAGAAGAGAATTAAGGGAGTCTGTAAAGTCCAGGAAGCCCATTCAAGTCTCAAATATTGACTTACGAGCGTTCCAGAAGTTCTTCGTGAACTTGCTGGTTCCTGGAAGCAGATCGTGTTGGGGCGAATCTTGCTTTGAGCAATGGTGATCTTAATCACCCCAGCAAGAACCTTTCCTCTTCTTCTTTCTTCTTTCTTCTCCTTCATCTAAGTTGTAACTCAGTTCTGTCCGTCTGTAACTGCGATTGCAAGGAAGAACGTGAGATTTATTTTCTGAACTCAGTTCTGTCCGTCAGCACTGCGATTGCGAGGAAGAACGTGAGATTTACTTTTTGATTATTGTTGCTTTTGTAATCAGATTTATATTATAGTGTTCCTCTTGGATCTCGAGAATAATCAGAAGGTGAACGTTTGTTGAACCTCTGATCTTGATATCGAGTCTACCATCTTTGATCAAGTCCCGGGACTAACAATCTCAAAGCAAGATCCTTGTAGATGGAGAACTCTCGTGCTTCTCTCATCGATACCAGCTTTAACAAGTTGGAGAAATTTGATGGAGAACATTTCCAAATCTGAAAGAGGAAGGCCACCCTTAATCTTCAACTCGTGGAAGTAGACCATGTGTTGATTAAGGATGAACCAACGAATCTAGAAGGAGGAATTGTCGAAGCTATTGCTGCTGCACTCGTCAAGCAGAGCAAATGGAAGAGAGAAAACAGCATCTGTAAACTGCTGATTCTTAATTCTATGGAAGACTCTCTGGCAGAGTCATATTCCAAGAAGGTGAAGGCCAAAGAGATCTTAGATTCTTTGGGTAAGCTATATGAAGATGATGAGAACAGGTCCAAAAACTTTATCGTCGAGAAGTACCACAAGTGGCTCTTCGAAGATGAGATGGCGATGCTACCTTAAGTAAAGGAATTCCTGAAGTTGCGCCAGAAGTTAGATGACGAGAAGATGTCCCTCGTCGACAAGTTTGTCGTTGGAGGGATAGTCTCGAAACTTTCTGCCGGTTGGAGCAACTTCTATGCTAGAATGCATCGAAAGAAGCTGGACATTAGCTTGGAAGATCTTCTACAAGAGATCCACGTTGAGGACGAAATGTGATCTCAACAGAAGATGGACTCTCTGTCCAAACAACTGGCTAAGGCCAACTTGGTGCAGACAAGAGAGTTCAAGGGGAAGCAGGTGGCTTCTCATCACAAGAAGAAGGACTCCACTAATCTAAAAGTGAACGGTCCTTCGTTCAAGCAACAGAAGTCCAAGTCACTACAAGAAAAATGACCTTTCTTGACGGTCAATTTATTGACGTATGGTCAAAACCGTCAAGGAAAGCAGTTATCTTGACGGTTTTAGACATACGTCAACAAAACACCCATTTTTCTGTTATATATTAAAATTTGACCATATTACTTGACGGTTTTATACAAAGCGTCAAGAAAACCCATTGCATTACTTGACGGTTTGCTGATAACCGTCAAGTAATGCATGTGCAGAAAAAAAAGGCGCGCACATTTCAGATGCCATTTTCGTAATTTTTTCAAAAAAAAAAATTTCTTGACGGTTTTAACAAAATTTGGGAATAGAGGGTTTCTTATATATTTCACATCCAAGTACTTCTTTTCCTCCTTCCCCCCCGATCCCCAACACCACAACTCTCTCAGCCTCTCCCTCTCGAGCTCCCCCTCCGGTGGAAGTCTTCCCACGGCCGGCGAACCCCGACCGGCGACCGAGCCCGTAAGTCTCCCCCTCTCCTCTGCCCTCTTCCCTAGCTTCTTTTCCGACCATCTCGTCAGCCACCCCGACTTCCACAGCCCTCCCGACCGTGCCCTAACCCTGTTCTCCGGCGATCCGCCGTCTCCCCTCTCATCCCCGCAGCCGACTTCAATCGTTCCCTCTTCCCCCTTCCCTTCCGACCCCGATTTTCCCCACAGCCCTAAACCCCTCTCCCATGTTCTTCATCCCGACCCCCCCGGAAACCCTAGCTCCGGCGAAGATGTCCTAATGTATCCTGTGAATTTCTTCGAAAGTGTTCTTAATGTATCATGTGATTCTGACCTTTTACATTTCGCAAATGAGCTTCATTTTAACCACGGCGTCAACAATAAATTTGGTTATATAAACAATTGGTATGAACTCTCTTTTAATTAGTTTCAAGAATCGAGTAGTTATTTTGATGCAAATAGAGAATTTCTAATTTACTGACCCGACCCAAAGAATCTGGATTCAAGACTATGATTATACCTGTTCCTCATTAGAAAATAGATGCCAACACTCACTAGCTTGTCTCCCATAATAATGATTTTATCACCAACATGTGTCCATCTTCGTTAGAGGTGTGCGTGCAATGCACGCTAGATTATATGATAAGTGGGGCATATTTCGTTTGGACGCCAGTAGATTTTTGATAGAATAATAATTATAATATGTAGTAAAACAAACATAAGACAACAGTACAGTCATTTTTGTTTCCTGCAAGTTTTCCTATACTTTGAAGAATGGATAAATTTTCGTGTCCAACCTCTCAATTCCAAGTGTCATTCTGTATGTTCTGTCATTATCTGAACATTTTGATATGATGGAAGCAGCACCCAACCTTGATATAGTGCTGAGAGTAGCATCTTTCTCAGTGAAATCCTTCATGCTCAAGCTCGCTTAGTTATGTGAGTGCCCTTCCTAAATAGCTAACTGATGTTCAATATAGTACTGTCCCTTTTATCAGTAAGGCTTGAATTGATCATAGCCTTCATAAACAATTGATATGATCAGTTGTTCGTTCTGTTTTAATACAAGATTTGCTTTGTTTTGTTCTTCTTGCTCATTTTTGGCATGTACCATATTGAAATTTAGTTTGAGTCTTACAAACTTATTGACTTCTCCACGTCTGGTCTTCAAAGTGACCGGATAATTGTATTTGTGTGCTGCTAAAAGAATTCAGTTTTGCAGAGTATTTACGTAGTGAAGGAGATCAAATATGCAAATATTGCTCACTTTTACAGATTTTCATAATAAAATGAACTTTGTACCTGTGCTTAGTTGAATACTGGATAATATTTTTTGTTTTGTTTTGAAATGATGTAATATCTGTTGAATCAAGTGTTGCAGTATGAAACTACGATTAATTCACACTTCCTTCTGTTTCCAGTCAGTTCAACTTCCACTGAGTTTGGAGATTTCTTGTTAGTTCTTTCGGCCTTTATTCTTGGGGAAGATGTGATGATCTTGAATAAGTTTCTTGCCTTGTAATCATTTTATCACCTATCAGTTCTAAAGTTCAGGCATCCACAACATGTTATGATATATGGTTGCATATACTTCAGTATAGACTGGATTACATAAGAAAGAACTTCATTTTATACACAGAAAAAGGGTTTTAAAGTTCAAGATGGATCTCCTATAGACTAACTGCGGATACAAAGGTAGCATCTAACTTTTACCCTTTACTGCAAACTCTAATTGCATAGACTAGTAGGGCTGAGACAAAGGAAGTCTAGTTTTATATCGCCCATATTGTTCTGCTTTATCCTTGGAGAAACCATCTCTTGAGTCCTTATCTATTTTAGCCACTATGCCGGCTGATTCTTTTTCGGCTCCATGCTAGGACTCTCTTTTTTCACAGAATAAAAGAAAGAAAGAAGGAGACGATGTTCTGAACATAACATACTCTTGCAGCACTGTGTTTGATGGGCGAATTCAATATATTTCTAATATAGTTTGCAGTATCGGCCGATATCGATACGATACGGCTGATACCGATACGATACGGCCGATACCAATACGGTTTGGAATGTCCCGATACGATATCGGCCGATATTGATACGATACGGCGGATACCAATACGGTTTGGAAAGTCCCGATACGATATCGGCCGATATTGATACGATACGGCCGATACCAATACGGTTTGGAAAATCCCTCTCTTTTTTCTTTCATTCTAATGATAGGTTTTCCGATTCATGTGATTCACATGCTTACTAGTGTATTCCTAGTCACTTTCCTTGATATTGGTATTTGGGTTCTGATTAGTTTTATCAAAATATTATATCTTCGAATAATGTAGTTTCTCTAAGTCAAATTTGCTTATACAGACACCAGAAGCACATGCTTCAACATGGGAAACTCTAAAGGTACAACTCTAATGGATAACCTTTTCAATTATGAGATACTTGTGGCATATGTTGACATTTCTTCTTTTTTTACTTCAATAACTTAAACATCCAGGTTGCAGATATCTGTTATAGAATATTCCAGATATGTATGTGTATCTGTTAGTCTTTCTATTTTTTTGCAGATCCTGTTGTTATGATGTAAAATTGCAATCTTTCCCTGAATGACATTTTGTCTCCGTTTATTGTGTAACGATTAGGTTTTGGGATTAGAAAGGGCAAATTGTGAAGAATTCGACTCTCAAACACCACATCTTGTTGTTATTTCATGTTTGAGGTATTTTATTTATCAACACTCTTTACTTTGTGCTTCAACCACTAAAGATGGGAGTACTTCACCACGTCAATTTGTCAATGCAGGGATCAAGAACACACATGGGAAGTAGAATGAGATTGGGTCCCGGATAATATTTTTTAAAAATCCTGACTGTGTCACTTCAAAGTTGTAAGCTTTTTCTTCTACCTACTAATCTATTCTCATACAAGTTAGTTTGAAAAAATATAAAATGCAACCATTTGCTAATGGATAATCCTTTAGTGAGACGGAAAAGTTACAATCATCCATCTATTGAAATTCTTTTCAATCGCTGTAATTAACAAGCTACACCATGTTAGGCTTTCCTACATTCCTTTGTTGCATGCTCTCTGAAGCCATCAGTTGAATGGATTGCTGCATTAGATCTAGAAGATGAAAGTGAATTTTTTATTAAATATATCTTAATGAGTGAATTTTTTTTGAGTTCGTAAATCTATGGGTAGCAGATACAAACACGTGTGCCATAATTTGAAATGGGATGGTGAGGCAACTCTCCAATCCATACAAGGATACAGCTATATGTTTATTATCGTAAACATACATGCACAAGATAAACATTTATGTGATTGTGTTTGTTTATCCTCGTAAATATACATATATGTTAAGTACATTTTATACAAAATTGAAATTAAGTTTCTTATGGTAGTAACCTCTAAGAACATGCATGTTAGACTGATAGCCTACCAATTTAATTTCCGGGTCGTTGGTACCTCCTAAGGTGCTCCGATGCAAAAATGGAAATTGATTGCAGAAACCTGCATCTTAGCTTGCTGCCATACGAGTCTGGCCTAATATTGCCACTCCTAGACTCAAATAATTACTCCCCTTTGGTGCATCAGATGTTTTATATTTGGTGCATTAGCATCACATCTTTTATAGATACTATTTAAAGTTATTATCTTCAAGTGTAATAAAATTATTATATTATATTAATAAAGTTCTTTGCATTTGATTTGTGATGATTCCAGGCACACATGACAATCTCTAGACTGCTAAGAGATTGAGGATATGTTGGATGCGATAGATTAATTGACTGCAGAATGGTGAACAACAAGGTGCTATTGACATACAAGCGGAAGCGTTTCTCTCAACCCAGTCTTTCTCATGGTGCCAAAAGCTCCAGATTTGTCTTAAAAGTCTCCTGTTGGGATACCTCCAAGGATACTAAACCCAAATTATGAGTCCAATGCCTCCAACGAAAAGCTGAAGGAAAATTCAGTTTGTTTGCTAAACCCACTTATAATTTTAGATGCATTTTAATATTGCATTCCTAATCAGAGATTCTGTTAGCAATTATGTTTTATTCATCATTGAAGGTACCATCAGCAATTCTTGTCTAGGTAGTTCTAAGACAATTCTATATTTCTCAGTTTTAAATCCACTACTTAATGTAGGTATACAATAAATTTAGGTTATGAAACAAAAATGTATAGATGGCAGAAATAACCAATACTGAGTCTGAAATAGCTACTATAGAGACAAAGAGGAGAAGCCATTCAAAGAGTAGTGGCATAGGGCATTGATTACTAAGGGATTGTGAAGCAGAAACTACATTTATTTGCCTATATTCTTGCAATTAACCTCGAATCAATTACCACATATATTATTATGTAGAAGTGTGAAAATTTCTATATTGGAACCATCTTTTCACCTGTCCAATTATCATTTAACAATTTCATCTGATACTCAATGAGTATACATTCACTGTACCCATGCTTAATTGATTATCATTTCATCATTTCATTTTGCAGTATGGTCAGTGATTTTCCAAAAAATTAGTATTGGATCCTCTAAAGAATCAACTCTTGCTGATCTTCAACTGTGCCCTTTTGAGTTATAAAACTTTCTTACATTTTGCTAGAAACCAAGATAACTCGTGCCATTATTCCTGTCACATTGTTTAGGTGAATTTGTTGGGAAAAAAACTGTCTGATGTTCATGATTATGTTCATCTTGTGTGAAATTAACTTGTATCCTTAGTTTCTCATAGCATCTGTTTGCCATCCAATTTTTATTTTCTATTGTTCCAGGTTTGTAGGCTGACAGTGAGTGGGTCCGAAGTCGCTTTCACGCCAAGCTTATGTTAATCATTTGGGTTTGATCCTTCTCAAAATTTTGAAATTGCTAATCCTCGTTCAATGCGACTAATTTCCACTACAGGTACATTGCTATTCGTTCCTCATTTTTGTACTTTCTTGTTATAGTTTATGATAATCACCCGCCACGTGACTGAGATTGTTCGCCAGAAGCTGAAGATCAACAAGAAGCAGTTCAGAAAGTGCTGGGATGTTCTCATCTATCTCAACCTGGATTCCAAGAACAGCAGGTGTATCGAAAACTTCAAGGCTTGTATCTCGGACCATGTTAGAGACGACATCCTAGATAAGGAATCTGAGACTAACGGGAAGCGTTTGATTGAAGTGCCTAATGGTTACGATGAAGAAACGAGCGAATCGTTAGTATATCGGTCTGTATCGGCCGAGCCAAGAACAATGCTAGGATGAATAAAGTACTGTGCAGCCAGGGGTGGGTGGCTTTTGGAACTATGTTTTTTTTCGGTGCATAGGTGCCAAAACTTCAGGTCAGTAAGGTTCTAAAAAAAACCTGGAGACCCAGGTGGAAACATGTGACCTCTCTTGGATACAACTTCAGCTCGGTTATGATGATGGCTGGCTTCTTCCTCTCCCTCTCTGTCTGTACACTACACCATTGCCCAAAGCCCAGAGATCTCAAAGAAAATAGTTTGACAAGTTTTTTTTTTTTGGGTTAGTGCTTAAACTCTTTGTATTCACATTTGTATACTTTGTATATATCATTCTTGGATGTTTGTGATGTACAAACTTTGTATTTGTGATCAATAAAAAGTTTGTGTATTATAATATTATGTGTGTGTTGTAACTGGCATATATTGATATTATGTGTGTTTGGTAATTGGATTCTAGAATATATTGATATTATTGTAAACATGTTTATCTTGACGATTGCAAAACGTCAAGAAAATTCATTTCTTGACGGTTTTTAAACATCAAAAAATATTTTCCTTGACGGTTTTTTCCCGTCAAGAAAGACTTTTCTTGACGGTCATTAGCCGTCATCTAGGCCCCCGTCAAGAAAAGTCGACACTTTTCTTGACGGTTTTTTTTTGTTTTCTTGACGGTTTAAAATCGTCAAGACAAGCTTGTTTTCTTGACGGTTTAAAACCGTCAAGAAAACAAACAAAAAACCGTCAAGAAAAGTGTCGACTTTTCTTGACGGGGGCCTAGATGACGGATCCAAAACCGTCAAGAAAAGTCTTTCTTGACGGGGAAAAACCGTCAAGAAAAGCCATTTTTCTTGTAGTGAGTCCCACGTGACTTGCTTCAACTGTGACAAGAATGGTCACTACATGAGTGAATGCAAATCCAAGCACAAACCAAAATAGCAGGTATAGCTAAACTTGGTTATTTTGATTACTTAACTTGGTTGCTATGGTTGCACAGGTTGAGTTATCTAGCGTGGTATCTGACTAGTGGTCTGATACTAGTGCATCTGACCACGTGTGCTCTCAAAGGAGCTGTTCACCAAGGACGAGCCATGTTATGACGAAGGTCTCGATGGCGAACATATATCTAGCAGAAGTTCTGAAGATCGAGACAGTGGTTATTAACCACCGACAAAGACACTGGAATACGTGTTGTACGTACCAGAGATTTTTTGGCAATCTGATCTCAGAAAGTCTGTTATCTGATACAGACTTGAAAGATGGACATTCGTACTAGCCAGATGGTAATTTCTTGACGAGGAACATGCTTCAAAAAGATGTTCGGTGCTGAAGGAATGTTCGAACTTCTGCTGATGGTGATGAAGTTACTTCATTGAGTGGACTGAGAGTTGTTCTATGACAGAAGCAGACTCAAGCTGTCCTACCGGAACCTTATCTTCGGAATGTCAGGGTAAGGAGGTGGAGGAGTTTAAGGTCTGTACAGATACAAGACTGTTGGGAAGCTGCTCAGACGATTGAACTAAAGTACTGATCATCTGGAGTTAGTACACTCAGATATCTGTGACTTTTATCAATTCTCCACAGAGGCCGATTCAATGTGTTTCTCGAAGTGCACGTTCGCATGACTTCTCAAGTAGAAGGATATTGCAGCATTCGAGTAGTTCAGAGACTTCAGGGATGAAGCTAAACGTTAAACCGATCTACAACTACTCAGAAGTGATCGAGATGTAGAGTATAGGTCTCATAAATTCGCATCGTTCTGCAAAGAACATGGAATCATCAATGAGACTACTGCTCTGTATTCTTCTCAATCTAACGGGATAGCGGAGAGAAAGAACAGAACGTTGATAGTAATGATGAACTCAATGCTGCTAACTACGGGTCTTCCTCAATGCTAATGGGGAGAAGCTGCATTGACGACCACTTTTATTCTAAATAGAGTGCCGTATGCAACTTCGGACGCAACTCCTCATGAACACTGGTTTAAAGTCAGACCTAACTTGAATGTCATTCCAGTGTGGGGGTCTCTGGCTTATGTGAAGCTCCCAGATCTGAAGATTCAGAAGCTGGGGACTAGGACTACGAAGATGATCTTCTTGGAGTATGTCGAGAAGAGTGATGCTCGAAGATTTCTTGATATTGAGTCAAATTATATCATCGAATCTCGTGAAGACAATTTGCAAGGCGCAAGAATAATGTTCTTACGGATAAACCGGAGAACAATAAGGGTGCGCAAGAAACTGAAGTTTTCAATAAAGAAGTAGTCCAAGAAGATGTTGTTGTTGAAACAACGGTTGAACCAGAACTCGCTGAGCCGCCGTCGAAGCGAGCGAGGAGGCCGAAGAACTTCGGAGATGACTTCATCACCTATCATGTGGAAGCAGATCCGCTTACCTATGATGAGGCGATGAAGACCAGAGATGATATTTTCTGGAAGGAGACGATTGACAATAAAATTGATTCCATCACCTCAAAATAACAATTGGGTGTTGGTTGATCTTCCTGAAGGAGCAAAATCCATCGGATGCAAATGGATCTTCAAGAAGAAGATGAAATCAGATGGAACTATTGACAAGTTCAAGGCCAGGTTGGTGGCCAAGGGGTTTTCTCAGAAGCAGGGGATCGCCTACTTTGACACGTATGCTCCAGTAACCCGGATGACCACCATCAGAATATTGATTGCTCTCACAGCGATACATAAGATGGTGATACATCAAATGGATGTGAAAACGGCATTCCTGAATGGCGAGCTGACCGAAGAGATCTACATACAACAGCCAGAAGGGTTTGTCATCAAAGGTCTTGAAGACAGTCTGCAAGTTGGTGAAATCTCTGTACGATTTAAAGCAAGCTCCCAAAATGTGGCATGAGAAGTTTGACAAAGTCATAAGGTCAAATGGCTACAGGGTCAGTAAAACAGACAAGTGTGTCTATACGAAGTTTGCTAACGGAAGAGGAGTCATCGTTTGTCTATACGTGGACGAGATGCTAATCCTAGGTACGGATATAAGCTGTGTCATGGAGACAAAGAAGTTCCTCTCGACGAAGTTCAGTATGAAGGACTTGGGGGATGCTGATGTTATCTTGGGACTCAAGATCATCCAGACAGACACTGGACTAGCACTGTCACAGTCTCATTATGTTGAGAAGATGATCACTCGTTACGGGTATCAGGATCTTCCAGGGATCGATACGCCGTACAAGTGGGATCTGAAACTGAAGCCTAATTGAAGGAAAAGCGTCAGGCAGCTGGAGTATACAAGCGTAATCGGGAGTTTGATGTATGCTACTACTGCCACAAGGCCTGACATAGCTTTCGTTGTGGGAATGCTGAGTCATTTCACGAGCAACCCAGGCATTGAGCACTGGAAAGCTGTGAAACGGGTTATAAGATATCTCAAAAAGACTCAGACATATGCACTACACTACAGCGGAGATCCGCCGGTAGTGGAAGGCTTCAGTGATGCCAGTTGGTGCTCAGAATTAGAGAGCGAGAGGTCCACAAGTAGATTCATATTCACAATGGGTGGAGCTGCTATATCGTGGAAGTCGAAGAAGTAGACTATGCTCTCGCGATCTTCTATGGAATCTGAGTTCTTTGCACTTGATACCGCAGCAGATGAAGCAGAGTGGCTTCGGGAGCTCATGTATGATCTTCCAGTGGTTGGGGCGCAGATACCAGCAATTCCGATATACTGCGACAACCAGGCGACTGTAGCGATGGCATCGAATGATCTCTTCAACGGAAAAAAGAGAACTGTGCGGTTGAAGCACATGACAGTGAACGATCTCATCAAGAGAGGTGTCATTACAGTGATTGATGTTCGGAGTCAGGAGAACCTGGCGGATCCATTCACCAAGGGCCTCAAGCGCCAGCTGGTCGATGACACAGCTTGTAAAATGGGCTTGAAGGTATTCTGATATTGTGTTATTACGTTCCTACCATAAAGTTTTATGCTATTAGTTCAAAGAAAAATCTACTAGGCATCTAGCTTTTGGTTCAAGGGAGGACTATTAACCAGAAGAATATCAGGAACGGTGGGTACTTGTCCTATGTGACATGGAGAGGTTACGGACCTACAACCACTGTTGTCTACTGTTGTTTTCTGTGAAAAACGGATCCTGTGGAAAGGTTGGCTTAAATGCCTTAATGAGTTCTCAGGCAGAGTGAATGCCTGGAATGCTTTACAGGAAGCACGGTAGCGCAGCACTACAAGGAGTGTAACTCCATGCTACAGTGGGATGACTCTACCATGTGGTTTCCAAGTAGGGGTAATGCCTCGGCTTTGCAAGCCAAGTCACAGCGGAGTAGCACCGTAAATAGGCAGGTAGCCTAATGCTGTATGATAATCGTAATAAAGAGAGGTAGACAACACTACAAAGAGGACGATGTCCTCATGTTACAGTGGCATGACACCACGAAGAGGTACCAGGTAGGGTAAAGCCTCGGCTTTGCGAGCCATGTCATAGCGGCGTAACACCGCACGGAAGAACAAGGCTTCATGCTGGGTAGTTTGGCACTACAAAGAGGCCTGTGATCTCATGCTACAGTAGTATGACACTATGATGAGGTACCCAGGTGGGGTAAAGCCTTGGCTTTAAGCCATGTCATAGCGACGTAGCACCGCAAAGAAGCACAATGCTTCATTCCATGACTCTTTATAAAGAACTCACCTATAGTGTATGGACAGAGATATCAGGCCGTCTCTTGAGGGTAAACTTGTAGACGCCCAAAAATTATACACTGAAACCAGGCTGGCACAAGGCCTTCAATGTGCAGCCAGAAGCACAGTTGATGTCATTATGTGAGTAGGAAGAATTGCAGTTATGGTGCAGAATTCAAGGCTTAGTCCATTCTTGTATCATGCTGTTATTTCACCTATGCGGAAAGATTCAAGTCGTAGCGACATCTCTCCTAATGCATGATGGACAGTCACTGTGGGGAACGCTCAACCTATATATTGAGATATGTGGAAGATTGTTGGTGTTTTTGCCTTTGGACTAGAAAAGATAGTCCCACATCGGCTACACCAAATGATGAGTATCTCAATATAATGCATTGCTTGTGTTGAGGTATGCACATGAGGTGTAGTGGGGCACAAGTTTGTGCCATGTGGGAGTATTTTTCTAGAAGAAAAAAAAAGATTAAATCCAACAAGGATGCAAGTTGATTTTTGTTGTGCGGACTCGGACTCGGACTCGGACGCGGACTCCAGGATGTCTCGTGCATGCACGGGAGTGTTCGGGGGGTAGGCGTGGACTGGCACACTTCTATGTTGATTGTGGGATGATCTAAAATATCAAACTCTATTTTTGAGTATTAGTATTTTAGTCCCACATCGGATAGGAGAAGAGATGAAGTCTCAACTCCACTCTATAAATAGAGCCCCTTGGCCTCCTTTGAAAGATGCACCAAGAAGAGAATTAAGGGAGTCTGTAAAGTCCAGGAAGCCCGTTCAAGTCTCAAATATTGACTTACGAGCGTTCCAGAAGTTCTTCGTGAACTTGCTGGTTCCTAGAAGCAGATCGTGTTGGGGCGAATCTTGCTTTGAGCAACGGTGATCTTAATCACCCCAGCAAGAACCTTTCCTCTTCTTCTTTCTTCTCCTTCATCTAAGTTGTAACTCAGTTCTGTCCGTCTGCAACTGCGATTGCAAGGAAGAACGTGAGATTTATTTTCTGAACTCAGTTCTGTCCGTCAGCAACTGCGATTGCGAGGAAGAACGTGAGATTTACTTTCTGATTATTGTTGCTTTTGTAATCAGATTTATATTATAGTGTTCCTCTTGGATCTCGAGAATAATCAGAAGGTGAACGTTTGTTGAACCTCTGATCTCGATATCGAGTCTACCATCTTTGATCAAGCCCCGGGACTAACATAGCACGCATGCGACCCAGTACATTTAGACAAAACGAACATTTTATTGCCTCAAACTTCCGTGGCGTAAGCGGCCATGGTCCCTCTAAGAAGTTGCCCGCCTGCATTTCTATATATATTATTACGCTCATGTAGCATATTGTAGTTTCTGAAACCAGAAACAATTAATTGTGAAATCGTATTGATGTGGGATTTCAACTTGAAATTCCAATGTCAAACACTTAACTTTTGCAATATTCCTAATCAGGCTGTTATATCATCGTCTTTTGCGTTACAATCAATATCAAGATATCAGGTTCCACTTGGTGCCATTCCTAGCTTATAGCCAATTCCTTGACCTCCTCTTCTGCCGAATTTTTATAAAACCTATTGACTCTTGAATTGTTGCTCTCTAGAATGGAATGTAACGTAACTTATGATCATACCAAAAGGTTAATCACAATTAACAATGTGTACTGCAATATAAATTACCAAATAAGTTATTATTGCAACATTCAGTTCTACCTGTATTTTCTTCTTGTTTTATATATAATAGGAAAGCTCCAAATGCTAGGCTTTCAGGTTCTCAACCATCCCTCTCCATCTCATTTTCCTTATACAATTTTGTTTGTTGAGCTTCTTGTTCATTGTACATAATCATAACTGACAAAAGTCTTGAATATATAGTCAAAAGTTTCCCTCTATTTATAACCAGAAGTATCGGGCAATTTATGTTTTACCAAATCATGTATCAAATCATTCGAGAGGTCATAGATGTATCTTTCTTTGGAAAAAAGGAATGATACATATACAAATTGCATCTTTTTAAAGCTCTTGGTACTTTACAGTTTTAGCGACGGTTAAGGGACTATCTTGTCAGAAAAACTCTAGAGTTGTAGTTGTTGGCTTGTAGCTTGTATCTTGCTACATGCTTAAATTTGAGGATGACATAAAAGAAGTTGTATAGAAAGTTTAGTTCCACATCGGATAAAAAGTGGGAGGACAAGGTATAGACTATAGATATATGAGATTGATCATGAACTTAATAAAAAAAATTCTTTTAATTCATATGGGTGAAGTTCAGTATCATTCTTCATGATGGATCAACTCTCATCCGAATCACATCGCATTTGACAACAATTGCTAGGGTTGAAGATTATATATTTATATTTATATTTATAGCTTTTTAAGTTTCTAAATGCATGCTAGAGGAGATACAAATCTCAGTTGCTAAGATACCATGTAAAGGTTCCTGCCACTGTACCAAAACTTTAGAAAAATAAAATTCATCTCTAACAATGTCGCAAATAATAAAGTACACACATTATTGTTGTTTTTATTGGTATAGGCAAATACGTATAGGAGGGGCAATACATCTACATGTGCTTGTGGGGGATGAACCAAAGTAAATAAAAAGAAATTGTCTCCTTGATAATATCGTTTGTCATACTCAATCCAGGAATAAAAGAAAGGTATCAGAGATGGAACAACATGAGAGGGTGAGGACCATTAGCATTATTATGGCTCCATAATTGGGGATGTCATTTAACCTTGTAACTGATATTTGCTGCCAGAAACAATTTTTTTTTTTTTAAGATGGATCTGACTTTTAGTTGAGGGGTGGGCAGTGAATTGTATGGGTCCACCCCCATGGCATAATGTTGGTTATATCATGTTGCTCATTCAATATCCTCTCAACAAGAGGGGATGGCATCTTCACTATTAATAATATATGTTTGTATAATTTTGTATAGAGTATTGCATAGTGCTGTTGAATTTTCTCATCACTAATAAATTTGACAGGTCTTGTTACACCATGGTAGGTACAGTTTTATTTAAGTTATTGGGATAGTGATATTTCACCAGTAAATGTGCAATATTAATTTTCTAAACCAAAATCAGGAAGGATCTAGCTTCTTTATTCAACATAAAATTTCGTACACATCAAGTGGAGTTCCAAATCTTTACTAATGGTTACGACACATGTTCATGTCTTAATCTCGTGCACACCGAAATTGATTACTGGTAGAACTAGTATTAGTAGCTAACCGCAACGGCTGGTCCGCAAGTAAAGTTTTTGGACTCCACCTACGATTTATGAAATATATATTCAAAAGTCAAAGCAACAATTGAGTTTCGACACAAAAGACAATTACAGCATAGTAAATCATCACATTCAAGAAGGGAGACACAAAAGAACAAGAATACTTTAAGGGAACGGTTAGTAAGTGAAATTGTATATAGCCAAAAAATTATATTTTCTGAAAAATTATATTTTCATGTTTGGTGAGTATATAAATATTTTTCGAAAAAAATGATAAAAAAAAGAAGTGAAAATAGAAAAAAGAATAAAAAAAAACTGAGGAAAAAAAACCAAAAAACACAAAATATTGAAAAGATGAAAAAAAATCATTCTTAAAATAATGAAAAATGTTTAAAAACAGAAAAACCAAAAAATAATAAAAAAAACATGAAAGAAAAAAAAACAGAAAGAAAAAATAAATAGACAAAAAAAATTGATAAAAAAACCAGAAAAAGAACAAAAAAATAAAAAAAAAGGAATAGAATAAAGAACAAAAATAAAAATAATTTGTCCGGACAAAAAAAAATGCCCACTAACTATTAAGGGATAGGATTTCTATGTGTCATGGATAAACAATTTATCCGAATATTTGCAACTTCCGGAATTATTTTTTTATAAAATAAATTAAACATGGAGTAGGTTTTTATCCAAAATTTGTACAAAAATAAACAAAATTCCATGTACCAAACGCCCAAGTTTAGTAAAGTACCTTTACCTTGCATATACCCAAATGCGCTAGTTCTAGCCAGCCTCAACTAGTAAGAAAAACATAATTGGTGGATATATATAACAGTAAGCATTAAACAAGATTAATCCTAACTATCACAATTACACAATGTCAGAGAACAGAGGAAAGACATTGGCGAGGTGTAGTGGTAGAAATTATTCCAATCCGAGTTATGGCCAACATTTTCGAATTATTAAGCACAATAATTAGAATTCACTGAGCCTCTTTCAAAGAGGAACAAAACAGAAGAAAATTAAGAATAATGAAAATTATAGCAAGGTATCCGCAAGAAAAGATTAATCATATTCCAATATTATCCCAAAAATACGATATTTTACTTATTTATTTATTTTATTTGAGAGAGGTAAAGTACTGATACATTTTTAGGAATTAGTATTTGGGACAATTTTCTTGTTAATTTTTGTTCATATTTTATTTATGGGAAAATTTATGAAATGTCCAAAAAACGAATAAGTTTTATGAAAAATCCACCACACAATAACATTTCATCGCGTGCCCAAAATTAGCAAAAAATATATAAAGGAGGTTCCGAATGACCTTTTTGCCCTTCTTTCTAATTTATTGAAAACACCCACGAAACTACTCTTAAAAAAATGTTTCGATACTTCATCTTCTTCCATACACTGCTCACTTTCGAATCTAGGTTTTCATCTCGAAAATTTTCAAACCTTACTTCAAAAACTCGTCGAAAAATTTCGAAAAGGTCGACAAACGGTAAAACTGTTAAAACGGAGGTCCAAACATTATTTTTTTCGCAATTCTAAAATTTTGGAAGGCCGACTAACAAAGAAACTGTTAATCTCCGGCTCCTCGGAAATACACTCCTTTTGCGACAAACCGGGCCTCATTTTGACCTCTCAGTCAAAAGTTATGGCCCTTCAAAGTTTCAACTGGCCATAAAATGCAGGAAAATGATCATTCTCCGTGGTAATATCACAGAGAATGGTCATTCTCTGTGCTAAGAATGACCATTCTCCTTGTTAAATTGACAAAGAATAGTCATTCTCCGTGTTAGAGTGTCGGAGAATGCCATTCTCCGTCAATTTAACAAGGAGAATGGCCATTCTCCGTGCTAAAACCACGGAGAATGGCCATTCCCCTTGTTAAATTGACCAAGAAAAGCTATTCTCCGTGTTAAAATGACGGAGAATGGCCATTCTCCGTCATTTTGACACGGAGAATGGCCATTCTCCGTGGTTTTAGCACGGAGAATGGTCATTCTTCGTTATTTTGACACGGAGAATGGCCATTCTCCGTCATTTTGACATGGATAAGGCCATTCTCCGTAGTTTTGGCACGGAGAATGGTCATTCTCCGTAATTTTAACACAGAGAATGATGGAGAACAGTCGACAGTAACCTAAAACCTATTTTTTTTTTATTTTTTTTTGTGAAAAAAATTTGTTAGGAGCAAAAATTCAAGAGTTTTCGTTCTTCTTTCAAAACGATGCTAACTCTTATGGAAAAGAAGAAGAAGATCTTCTCTCCACAATTGACATAATCGTCGGAAACTACAAATCTCTCCACGATAATGATGATGATGATGATGATGATGATGATGATGATGATGATGATGATGAGCGATGATCGGAGTTCGACTGAAGAAAAGCACAGTGAAATACGAACGATCTTTACGATCTCTGCTGAAGATGAGAGCAATAGAATTCAGATCTCTCGTGAAGAAGAAGACGAAAATCGCATTCCAAATCTGAGCTTGTGCGAAGGGTAGTTATGGTATTATAAAGATGGCAATTTTGTAAATACAGAGCATCTAAAGGAAATCTTGGAATATTTAACGTGGAAATATATAATTCTGGGTATTTCATAATATCCATCTTGCGGGTAAATTTTTCATACAAACCAACCCCGAAATTGGGTTTCTCAGCAATTTCCAGTTTATTTATTTATGACTCCACTGTAGATATTAATCCTAGGATTAGGAATTAGGATCTTTGTAAAGAGGCAAGACAAATATTTACCTTACATTTAACCTTTGGACCTTTGGTGGCTATAAAAAGAAAATTCTTTGGCCATTGTAATTAGAAGTGGAAAGTCAAATTTGTCTATCAACGGGGCTGGTTCACGTCCGCGTGGCGGACAACCATTACACATACACCTTCGGTAACCTGGGCCCACCACAGACGGAAGAGACAATGGTTGTCTGCCACGCGGGTGCGGGATAGTCCCGCGTAAGGACAACCTAGCAGCACCCAATTAGATGAGGTGTTTATGCAAAATCTGTTCCTTTACTATCCTTTGGGAAGGGAAGAATAAGATTAGTAAAATTATTTATTGGAGTTATTTACTCCATATATCCATCTTCTATGTATCCATCTGCTTATTTCTGCTTATTCTGTATCTCTATCGATCACATGCATCTTGTCTGCCATTTAAATGTCTTGTTACTTTGATAAAGCAGGATCATAAGAATTAATGTCAAAGTCTCTGCGACTCTGTACACCGAAACTCTAGAATGATACACTTGAAGGTTATTTATTTTAATATTTATATAGCTTTAACATATTCTTGCAAGTCGAAATCAATTGGATTCATGCATGCAACATAGATTACTATTTAAATATTAAATGTACTCGAGAGGAATTGAACATGGGTTTGTGACACCATGTTGAGGCTATTTGTCACTATGCATACATTTCAAGTGGAATTTAAAAAAATTGTACCGCTCACCCTTAATCCAGCTCTTATCCTATAAAATGGGTTTTCAATGCAAGGAGTAAAGGGGCTGTTTGGATAACGACAACTTTTCGAAAGTATAAAAGTTGCACTTGCAACATATTGACTTGTATCGCATTTGTAGTATGTATGACTTTCCAAAATGTGTTTGGATACGTCTTTTTTTGTCTACCGCAAGTGAGAATAATGACTTTTAATGTTTGGATGATTGTTGAAAGTGAAAAAAAAAATTGGTTCGATTATTTGGATGGTTGTTGAAAGTGGATGTTGGTTGGAGATTTGGTGAACCTAGGTGAGCTTACCACAAAAAAAATTAGGACTTTATAATTTTCTAAAATACAAAATAAAATTGACATAATTTTTTTGGTGTATGGATTAAATTTTTTTTAAGGCTTTTATATAAATAATTAGAAAATTTATGTGTTTAAAAATTAAAAGTCCATACATTTTATCGAAAATTTAACCAATTTAAACCAAAATTGGTGCCTTGGGAATAGACCAACACTCGGTCAAAGAGGAAACGTTTTTGGGAAGGAAAAAAAAAATTATTCTGCCAAGTTCTTTCTCGGTTCTTCCTCCAAGTTCCTCGAAGAACCCAGCAAAGGAGCGACTCCGGACAGCCACCGGTCAGAGACCGAAGCCCCCTCCCTCTCCTCCGGCCCTCCTCTCTGCCCGAGCCCGTGCAGGCCCCGACGTCGGAGACCAGAGCCCCCTCCCTCCCCTCCGCCCCTCACTCTCCTCCGGCCCTTGTCACGCCCCGCTCCCGTAGGAGCGATCGTCCTCGCTAAGGCGTGATGCCGCACGGGCCTAGGTTGCGCCCGTGCAAGGCCAAGTCCAGAAACGGCCGATTTGAGCTAGGCCACAGAGTCGCACAGAGTGTCCCCATTGCAGCGGAAAGTAAATAAACACAAGTAGAAGCGAATTCGAACTCTTTTATTGATATTCAAGAAGTTTACAAGCGGCGCTAGGCCGATATTACAAGTCGCTCAAGCTCTCTCTCTCTGAAACATAAAAGGCGTGCCAAGTGGCTTACAAGATGGAATGATTCATGGCGATGTTCCGATACATTGTGTCCTGTATAGGGTACTTCAGCTTCTGCAGCGTTCCAAGGCCCCAGAGATAGCTCCGCGTCTTAGCACGTTCGAGGAAAGCTCCGTACCCGCCGACGTTACCTGCTTCATGCAAGCAGACTGTGGGGTTATCAGTACATTATTATGCACTGGTGGGGAGGCTAGCTCGCCCACAATGCTATCATTACCAAACACGTTTTATTTACTTTTGTGCACTGTCTATCATTCATTGTCTTTCTAATCTTGCCTTAGGATCAGTTTCATAGCATATGTCGTAACCTATCCCGTGTTGCCAAATTCAAGTGTCGCATGGAAATTCATGCACGACTTACCCATACTTACCGTCCGGCCTTCCCTGTCCAAAGTAAATCAAGTTAGTCAACAATTCATGTGTAATAACATAACGTGATTCTTGGAAACATTCAATATCAAGGGCGTGTCCCTGCCTCAGTTTCTAGCGTATCGTAGGCACGTTCTAGCGCGTCGTAGGCATGTTCTAGCACGTCGTAGGTGTTTGCCATGAAATATAAAAGAGCAGAACAATTATCGGAGGACTGGACTTTTACTTCACGTTGCAAACTCGCTTGTATAAAGAAAGCCTAGGGACGAAAGCCTAGGTACAGCAATCTAAGTACAATTGTTTATTTTAGATTCTGGGGGGTGACGGTAGAGGCTCGGGAAAGCGACGGCAGCTCTGCCTTACTCCTTGGACGATCGGTATGCAGCATTGGCTCCAGAAGATTGCTCAGCGTTGAGGAAATGCTCTCTTTGCTCTCTCTCTCTGCTCTTCTCTCCAAGTACTCGGGTGCTCTCTCTGATCTCAAAAAGTGCTCCTTCTTGTCTGTGTATGCGCCTCTCTTTGTGTGCGTATATCTCTGTGTGTATCTCTCTCGCAAGGGAATGGCACCCTGCTATTTATAGGAATGGAGGGACCTCATTAGGGTTCACAATGATTACCCCTCAAAGCGGCGACGGCCTATCGATCAATCAATCTTGGCCATTAATCTTGGGCGTAATAAATCTGGGCCATTTAGTATGGATTGCACCAAATCCTATCAGTAATTAATACTGATTGGAATAAATCTTCGTAGTGATGATTTGATGATGTCTGCGAATCTGAATGAATAAATTTAATTAATTCTCCTGCCATGTGTCCCAGATTATTGGGATTTGACCCAATCTTTGATTGCAGTAAATCTGAGAAATTGATTGGCTTTATGACACGTGTCCTGAGAACCGCTGAGGAGGGTTGAGCCGCATAAGGATGGAGCCGCATAAGGATTGAGCCGCATAAGACTGGCCACGTGTCGGGTCTGCTTGGGGAGTGGCCCCCCGAACCTTCGAACTATATGATAACTTGAGCCGCATAATGGGTAATGAGCCGCATGGAGATGATCCTTGCGAGCCGCATGGGGGGGGTCTTCGTTCGAGCCACATGAGATTGTTTCTGCCTGAGCCACATAAGGCCGCTTCAAACTGAACCCATGGGGAGTCTTCGCTCGAGCCGCATATGTTCGTCCACGTGTCAGGGCCGCGTGGCATTTTCTGGATTTCGGGAGATTTTGTCAGAGATCTCCTTCACTTCCCTAGGGGTCTGTCATTATGACAGAGCCATAATTACATCTTTTGTGTCAGGGCTACCACTTTTTCAGAGTTGTCAGCCATCACAGTAATTAATGCAGGAGGGAAGAACTGTTTTTTCCAAGCCACGTGTCTCCTGTTCTGAGCCGCATAGGACGTCTTAAGCCACATAGCCCCTCGTACCGCATGAATCTGTGAACCGCATGGGCTTCCTGAGCCGCATGGAGTTTTCTGGCCGCATGGATCTTTCTTTAATATTTTCCATGCTTCTACAAGACCCCCTTCAAAGTTTTCAATTTTGCAAAATTGAAATACTTTGAATAAGAAGCATGGTTGTATTCTTCTGGCCGCATATGAAGTCCTGGCCGCATGGATGTTTAAGCCGCATGGAGGGCTTAGCCGCAGGGGACTTTCGGCCACGTCATCATTGCCACGTATGGCAATCTTTTGCATTAAATGCTGTTTGATTTGCTGTCAGCTTTAAAGGCCACTTTTCGGTGCGGGATCCGAGGAGCTTGGCCTTCATTTTCGGCGGCTTACCTTGATGATCGAAGAGTCGGTCTTCGTGTATGCACGGGGATCGAAACGCTTCACTTTTGTTTATAAATATGGATGAGTACGGTCGGGGGGATTTCTTTACTTTCTCCTTCGTCCAACTATTGCTGTCTTGCCTTTCTTTCCTCATTTCTCTTCTCCGATCGTCGGTCATGGCCCCCAAATCCTCTAAGGTCGCCTCCGCTGCTGCAAAGGGCAAGAAGGCGGCTTCCTCGTCAGCCGTCGTTCCCGAAGTGCACCCTGATGTCCATCCTTCCTTTAATGGTAAGGGTTGTATTTGGATACTATGAATCCTAAGAACCCATGGCTTTGTTGCATATTCATGCACAAGCCTTCACCCAAATTCGGCTATGATAGAGCCGCATATGCTGTATGGGCTGCATGACCCTCTCATATCCGAGCCGCATAGGAGATACCCTATGTTTGAGCCGCATGAGAAAGTTTTGGACCGCATGAAGTCTCCCTTGAACGGAGCCGCATAAACTTCTAACCGCATATGTTCGATTGATCCGCATACGCTTCTAACAGACTGATCCGTATAGCGCTCCAGTGCCACAACCGCATATGTTCGATTGATCCGTATAAGCTTCTAATAGACCGATCCGTATAGCGCTTTAGTCTACAAAAGCTTTTCTGCTTAGAACCGCATATGTTCGATTGATCCGCATAAGCTATCGAACCAATGTCATATGGAACTCTCAATTGATTTAGGCCGCATGAGGCTGTGTTAGCTGAACCACATAAGCTACCTTGGGACCGTGCCACTTGGAGTCCAATTGTAATTGAGCCGCATAAGGCTTCGTTTGATCCGAGCCGTATAGGCTCGTAGGGACTTGAGTTCAGTAATCATCTTTTAATCCTATTTCGTGTTGTCCTTTTTTTTCCAGTGAGCCTCCCCACCAACCCAGCAGGAGAGCTTCTTGTGGGTTCAGCTCAGTTTGCTGTGGGCGTGCGGCTCGACGGCTTAATTCGACACATAGTGGACCAGCTTCCCACTAATGAACCTAGGGAGAGGATAGCTGTCATTAACAACCAACCTTTCCACTTTCTCTGTTCTATGATGAATTCTGGAAAGCTGGACGGAGAGTATCTGAAACCGGCTTTTCTCTTTGGGGATGCCTTTTCCATAAAGAACTTCCGATTGCTGGATATTTCAGAGAACTGGGATTTTTCTGTAGACGGAGTGGAGATTCATATCCCCGAGATGGAGCGGCATTATTCCCTCTCGTAGTTTAACATGGTACCATTGGGCAGGACAATGATAGGCTCCCTGACTCCCGCCCGACCGAGAATATTTGTGGGCAACATCCACTACAACAGGCGTACTGGTTCAGCATGTGCGGGCAAGGATTCAGTTAGTCGGAGTGTGATGGGGCTGCTGCCTGGCACTTTTGTAAACGTGACTGGTCCTAACTTTACTTTTACTCGAGCTGATACTTTTCTGAACCAGCTCGCTCGCAAGGGGTCTTATCCTGTGGACAGGTTGTCGCTGCTGAATTGGATCAACCCCATTCCTACATGGGCTAATCTTACCTCATGGATCCTGAGGAAATATGGGGAATCTCTTCGAGAAATTGACCTCTACTACACCGTCCGGGGCACCTATTACGGGTTGCCTATTAACAAGCCTTTGTTCATGGCCCTTTTGGAGCTATATAACCGGCGTACGGGGACCTTCTTCGCGCCTGGAGGAGAGTTGGGACTTGCTCTCCATGAGATGCATGCTGTTTCTAAGCTGCCGTGGGGAGGCGAAGCCTTTGAAGTATATACCCCAACGAATGAGGAACTCGATGACCTGGATCGACGATTTCCTGGTTTCATCGTCGTGTACCGAGAACTGTTGTGCCATCATAGCATCTGCCACCAGATTGCTATCAAGAAAGAAAATAGCTCAGAAGGGAGCGCCCCTCACACCACGGCCTGGGTTGCGTATCTTTTCAAGTTACGTCCCTCCGGCCGAGTTTCGTCTCGAAGTCCTCAAACCCCGGAGGAGGTGAAGGACATGATGTTGAAGGTCAAAAGGTAGAGGACTACCCGTGACAGGTTTGGGAGCCGTACTGATTCTCTCAGTTACTTCCACTACGGTACCCGGAAAATGTCCGATAAAGCGATCTTAGCCGGATTCTTGATGGTGTGGCTACGTATTTGCGTAGTCTCGGGCGGCGCAGGTTCTATGGAAAGGATCAGCCGCCATTTCATTCTCCCTGCTGTAAAATTGGTCTTCAAGGTAAGACTGGCCCTTCTCCCGGCTATGGTGTGTAGCATACACCACGACCTCCGTGCCTTTTCATCCAAAGTTATTGCTCGTGAGACGACGCTGGACTTTGAACGGATAGAACTACCATACCACTACCTCATGGGGTGGTTATTAATGCACTACCGGTCGTTGATGAGGCCAGGAACTGAAGAAGATGTTACTACTGACGACGCCTTCCTTTTTCAATACCGTCATCAGCCTTGGGAGCACGATACCATGCCAGCTTGCCGGAGGGCGTTGGCGAGAGTTGACGGGCCTGAGTTCTTCGTCTCTCTTCCTCAATTTACCCTCAGAGAAGTGAGGGGAGTGTATGTTGACGGCGTTGATCCTCCCCAACTTTTATCTGAGAAGATGCTTCTTTGGCTGCGCAACATCCGCCCTGTGCACCTGGTATATCGTTACCGAAATAACGTATACCTGGAGCCTTATCTGTCCAGTAGATTTTCCTGTCAATTCGGGTATAGTCAATTGTTCCTGGATTGTCCTAGCGCTTGCTTGAGCTTTGAGGGTAGTGTACTCGATGGCGTCCGGGCTTGGCATTATTATAATGCGGTCCATACCCGGGCCGGCTTCTCGGTCCCCGATGCCAAGACGGCAGGAGATATTTTGTATATAGCGGCCCTTTATCATGTCACAGCGAGCAAGCCTCCTGTCGATTTTGATATAAATACTAGCTTTATTGCTGGCACTGGTTTGGCTGAGAAGCCAGAGGGATCCAAGAAGAGGAAGAGGGGGGCGAACAGGGTTCCTATGCCGGACTCAGAGTCCACTATGGCGGATGAGGAGGATGATGACCAAGACGTCGATGACTCGTCGCATTCTTCAGACGAGGAAGTTGGGAATCAGCCCCCTATTATGCCAGATGAAAGGGTGTCGAGTCAGCCACCTACTTGGTCTGACGAGGTGGTGGAGGATCAACCACCTGCAGTGCCTGGCCCTTCGTGTAAGCGAAGCAGGTACGTGACTGCCGCTGATGGCTGAACCTACTCCACAAAGCACGCTGCGGTAAGACGTCGCAGGCTGTTTATTGATGATGTTGACGTTTCTGAGGTGATTTGAGTTTTGACTACCTCCTTTCTTCTTCTTCTATGTTACGGCCTAATCGTTTTTTTTTCCTTTTGCTCTTTATAGGCGTCAGATGAGTTCGCTTCTCAGGACCCGATTGCCGAGGTTGATCCGATCCTGTCCCATTTGGTCAGTGATGTGTGCACTGCTATCATTGCTACCGGGGTTCTTCCGGAGGCGGTCGAGGAGTCTCACCGTGCTGGGACCTCAACTCAGGGGGATGGGGGTTTTACTGCGCCCGTCCCTGAGACATCTGAACTCCAACAGGATGACGCTGTCCTGGCTGGCTCCTATTCCAGGATGGCCGTGATGGAGAAACCAGTTGAATTCGGATCAGAAGCTGCGGATGGGGAAACTGTGCCGGCTGTGAACGAACCGCAGCCTCCATGCTCTTCCCCTGGTAATATAAGTCAAACCTTAACCTGTAAATAAGCCTATTTACTCCGTCATCCTATCCTTCAGATTACGTCGATTAATGGTTGATTTGGATGTTCAGGTCCCAACCCTTTATTGCCAATGATGGACATTGCTGGGGCGGACCCTACCGGAGAGGGTCGGGCGGAACCTGCCTGTATCGAGGGGCCTCCATCTAGGTCGAGCTCGGGGGCCCCGGTAGCAGTGCAGCTGGGACAAGGGACGATGCTCCCTGCGCCCTCTTCTGCGAATATAGTTTCGGGGGTCAACCTTTCCTCCCTGCCGAGTATCCAGGCTCTTCGGGCGGCGGAAGAGGAGCTAGCCGCCATTCAAGCATCTTTCCGTACGGAATTTGCTTCCTTGGTGGCAGGGGCGGTAACTTCTGAAGCTACTCCTTCGGTACTGTCTGCCACCCTCCCTCTGATGCCATCCTCTACAGAGGTTTTGGATGAAGTCTCCCAGGATGTGGTCGACAGTTTCCACCGTCACCTGAAGAAGGGGATCGAGGCAGCGGTGGAAAGGGGGACTCCCTTTACTCTGGCCCGTCGATGTGCCGGTGGCCAGATTAATATCCTTAGGACTCTCCCTGGTGGAGAGGAACTGGCCACGCTTCTGGAGACTACGTTGTTAGAAGCTGATCGTCTCGTTGCCCGATTTTGCATATTACAACAGGCTGATTTACCCGCGGTCATAAATCAAGAGCGCAACTTCCTCATTACCGCGGTGGAGAAGGTGATGGCTGCCCGGGAATTGCTCAAGCCGGCTATATTGAAGGACCGTCGGGATTTGACTCGGTTGTATGATCAATGGAGCCGTCGAACTGAAGACTGTACGACTCGGGAAGCGGATGCCTCCCGCGGGATAACCGACACCCGGGAACAGATTCTAGAGCTCCAAAGAAAGCTGGCCTTTCTGGAGTCCGAGCTCGAAGCTGCTCGTGCTAAAAAAGAGATTGCCATTCAGGAGGCTGACAAGTTTAGTAGGGCTTCAGCCAACCTAGAACTTGCCCTGAAGAAGATAGAGAACGACTGGCAGGCGTATATGTATTTGAATGACGCAGAGCAATTGTCCCAAGAGGCCGAGCGTCGAGCCAAACGGAGGCTTGAGCGGGGGACTGCATTGGTAAAAAATCGGCTCCTGGAATTGTGTAATGCTGAGCTATAGTCGGCCTTTTCTTCTTGTTTTGTTCCTGTTTTCTTTTTGAAAGGGACATGGTCCCAAAAGATGTAATGCTTTTTTCTTCCTTCAAATAAAGAGTACTTTCCATTCTACCCTTCATTTGCGTTGCTTGTTGTACTTGTGATATGATAGTGGTGTTCGCCCCGTACGGGGGACTTGTTTGTGGACTCGTCATCCATGGCATACCTTGGTTTTAGGTACGGATAACAAGTTTGGTTAGGATACCTGGAACAGCCATGGCAAAGTGGTCATGGGTGCTCTTGGTATCGGGAAAAAGAATGTCGTAGAGCAGCTGGGCTCCCGGGGCATGATGAGGTGGTGGGCTTGTGCTAAAAAACTTAGCAGAGGGTATTTGTGGGCCTATTATCCTTGGTGTACCCTGGCTTAGGATACGGATAGTAGGATGAAATAGAACCGACATATTTGCTCAGAGGTTATGAGGACATGGCAAGTATGAGGGTTCTATCGTAGAATTTTCCTGCTCAGAGGTAATGAGGACATGGCAGGAGTGAATTCACGGAGGATATTTGTGGTTAACGGAGGACATTTGTGGTCAACAGAGGACATTTGTGGTCAACAGAGGATATTTATGGTCAACAGAGGATATTTGTGGTCAACAGAGGACATTTGTGGACCTATTATCCTTATCGTACTCCGGTCGTGGGTACAGATAATAGGTTGAAAGGGAATCAACATACTTACTCAGAGGTAATGAGGACATGGCAAGTATGAAGGTTTCTTCTACGGAGCCTTCCCACTCAGAGGTAATGAGGGCATGGCAGGAGTGGGCTCAATAAAGAGGGGGTACATAAAATGACTCAGAGGTAATGAGGACATGGAAGTTCTATGTAGGGGGTGATTTATTTTTGGCGGAAGTGAAACGACTCAGAGGTAATGAGGACATGGCCGTTTTGGAAATTTGTGGATCGCTTACCCTTTTTTGTGCACTGAAAGTGCAGGTATTGGATCATGGGGGAGGATCTCCTTTAGGAAGAAAGTTCAAAGGTATGATCATACATGACTTTCTATCTGAAAGAGTGACCGAAATGTTAGTTCAGAGGCACCATCGGGTACATGACTCGATATTGTGAAAGTGTGAGTTCAGTGGCACCAGCGGACACATGACTCAAAAATCTGGAAAATTGTGAGGGTGAGTTCAGTGGTACCAGCGGGCACGTGACTCGAAAATCTGGAAAATTGTCGTCTAGACATAGTATTTCTTCAGGAACTTGCCGTTGACGGACAACATGAGCAAGTCTCCGTTTTGCTTGGCAAGGCGGTAAGCACCGTTGGAGAATACGGCCTAGATGATAAATGGACCTTCCCATTTTGGTTGGAACTTGTCGGCGGTCTTGTGAGTCATGACCATCGGCCTCCGGACTGCCAGAATAAGATCGCCCACTTGGAATGTCCTGATTTTGACCTTCTTGTTGAAGGCTCCAGAGATGCATGCTTGGTATAGCTCGATCCTTTGCTGAGCTAGGAGGCGCTTTTCATCTAAGGCCTCCAACTCTTGTAGTCGGCGTTGGTAGTTATCCTCCGTCGTCAATTGATAAGTGAGGGCGACGCGGAGTGAGGGTATTTGAGTCTCTAATGGGTGAACTGCCTCACTCCCGTACACCAGGAAGAATGGTGTATTTCCGGTAGCTGTTCGGACTGTAGTACGGTACGCCCATAAACATTCACCGAGCTTCTCATTCCAGTCGTATTTGTTGGAAGAGACAAACTTCTTGAGGAGTTTGATGATTATTTTGTTGAATGCTTCTGCCAACCCATTTCCTGCTGGGTTGTATGGTGTCGAAGCAATATTCTGGATATGATGTTTGTCACAGAATCGATAAAAAGCGTGGCTTGCAAACTGCGGACCATTATCGTGGATGATCCTCCGAGGCAGTCCAAAGCGATAGATGACATGATGCTTGAGGAAGCTGATTACGTTTGAAGTCTTTACTTCGGCGAGTGGAACAGCTTTTGCCCATTTGGAGAAGTAGTCCGTGATCGCAAGTATGAAGCGATGTCCATGGGAGGAAGGTGGAGTAATCGGACCGATGATGTCCATCCCCCATGCTTCGAAGGGCCACGATGCTACTGTCGGATGTAGAAATTTGGATGGTTGGTGGATGAAGTCCGCGTGGACTTGGCAGGCTTTGCACCTTCTTGCGTAGTCTATCGCATCTGCTACCATCGTGGGCCAGTAGTAGCCCATTCGGCAAAGACGGTCTTGTAATTTAGGACCAGGCTGATGGGCCCCGTAGACACCGTCATGCGCTTCTCGTACGGCTTCTTTGGCTTCTGCGTTTGACAAACACCGAAGCAATAATCCATCGTAGGATCGCCGATACAGTATTTTCGTCTCCGTATCGTAGAAGAATCTGAGGAAGTGCCGTCTGATGGAAGTGGCTTCCTTTGGGTTCTCGGGCAGGATATCATAGACGACGAAGTCGATGAATGGTTGTCTCCAGTCTGGGGCATCATCAATCGCCTGAGCAGAATAACTTGCCACGAATTGAACGTTGTTCTTGGGGCAGACCAGTTCGTGGCCTATCACATCTACCGATTGATGAGTATGATTTGGTACTGCTAGGGAAGCGGCCAGGCCTGCTAAGGCGTCGGCTTCGATATTTCAGAGTCTGGGGACGTGCTCGATGAAGAACCCCTCGAACGACGAGATGATGTTGATTGCTATTTGGTGATAGAGGATCATGTCTTCGTGGCAAACTTCGTATGAGCCCCGAATTTGATTGACGATTAACTGAGAATCGCCGTATGCTTCAAGATATTCTACCCCCAGCTCCCTTGTAAGTTGGAGGCCAATGACCAGAGCGTTGTACTCGGCCACTTTGTTAGAGCAGGGTTCCGTGAGGGAGTAAGCGCAGTTGATCACCAATCCGGTAGGAGAAACCAGTACCACCCCAACTCCGACGACGATGTTGCCCTTAGGTCCAGTTCTCGAAGCACCGTCGAAGAACATTCGCCATATATTATCGTACGAGGTTGCATGCGAGTCGGCGACCTCGTCTGGGATCTCTTCATATATCCTGGACGACTCCGAGCCCAGGTGGGCTGCCAAAAAGTCTGCCAGGGCTTGACCTTTGACTACCTTTTGTGGGACGAAGATCATATGGTAGGGGATAGCAATATTGCCCATGTAGCGAGACGAGAGCTGAGTGCCCCTGGTTTAGTCATGAGGACCCTGAGAGGGTTGACTCGTGAGATCACATGTATCGTTTGTCCGGTGACATAGTGCCGTGTCTTCTGAATGACGAACACTAGGGCAAGGCATTCCTTCTCCACAGCGGTGTATCGGTGCTTAGACCCAATCATCATTCGGCTGAGGTAATATATGGCTTTTTCATGGCCTGCATCGTTGTTTTGTGCTAGCAGAGCTCCGAGGGAGTGCTCCATTGCTCGTACATAGAGCAGGAATGGTTTTCCAGCAACCGGGGCCACCAGGACTGGAGGGTTCGACAAATATTCTTTGATGCTGTCGAAGGCCCGCTGGCATTCTTCGTCCCATACGAACAAGACGCCTTTCTTCATGAGGTGGGTGAATGGCTGACATCGCCCGGAGAGGTTAGAAATGAACCTCCTGATGTACGCTAGCCTTCCTTGAAGGCCTCTGAGTTCGCGAAGATTTTTGGGGGGGCCCATCTCCACGATTGCCTTTGTCTTCTCAGGGTCTACATGGATACCCTGGGCGGTGATGATGAAACCCAAGAACTTCTCGCTGGATACGCCCAGGAAGGACTTCGTAGGGTTTATTTTCAAATTATGTGCTCGCATCAGGTCGAATACCGTTCTCAGATCCTGCAGATGGTCTCCCTTATAGCGACTCTTGACGGCGATGTCATCAACGTAGCACTCCACCGTCTTGCGTAAGTGGTCTCTGAAGATGATACTCATCGCTCTTTGATATGTGGTGCCGGCATTCTTCAAGCCGAAAGGCAAGACTGTATAACAGTATGTGCCAATCGGTGTTCGGAATGATGTGTGCTTTTCGTCGTAAGGAGACATCTTGATTTGGTTGAACCCTCGTTCAGATTACGGAAGTCGATGCAGATTCGAATCTTCCCATTCTTCTTGATGATGGGTACTATGTTGGCGACCCAGTCAGGATATTGCTCCTCACGAATGAAGCCGCTGGCTATCAGTTTGTTGACTTCAGCTTCGATCGCATCCATGATGCCTGGGCGGAAGCGTCGCTGTTGTTGCTTGACTGGCTTTGCATCCGGCCGAATGTTTAATTTGTGAAGAGCAATATCGGGATTTAACCCCAGCATGTCTTCATAGCTCCAAGCGAACACATCAATGTATTCTTTGACAAGTTCCAGCAGCAATTCTCGCTCTTCGTCTGTTAGGCTCTTACTGACGAAGATTGATTTTGGAGAAGATTCGCTGCCGAGGTCGACCCGTACAACCTCGTCTTCAGTAGGAGGTTCTCTCAGTTTGAACCACTTTTCCTATTGTGCGTCCAACTATTGGCCCCACGGCTCTAATTCGAGGATTTCAGGGATATCTTCGTCTTCTTCATAAGCGTCGGCAAATGCCATGTTGACTGATAAGACTTGTCTGAATACATCTCCGATGCTGGTATCTGAGTCAGAGGTTGGTGATCCTGTTGAATGTGAATGCCAGTCACATTCTTTATCTGAACTCTCAGGGGTCGTCGTGGGTGTAACATACCCTAATCCACATCGAGTCTTGCTATAGTAGTCCCGTGGTTTGCCCGCCGGGACCGGTGGCTTCAAAGGCAATCGTCGTCCAGTACCGTAGTTCAAACCTGGCATCGTCTCCAGATCATACCCCTGTTTCTGCATGAGGTATTTGGATTAGGGGCTATAAAGATACAGTGGCAGTCTCCCGGCATCTGATCCAAGGTCGACTTCTTTTATGGTGAAGGGATGCGGGTCGTCCTTCCGGCCGAAGATGATTGGGTGGTCCCCTCCCTCGATTATGCGGTAAGCGTCTTTCGCTGGAGTAAGCTGGATTGCGGTGTGCACATTTGTCACCTGTGTGTGGAGGTGAGTGCCTATACCGTGTTCCATAGCATACATCGTACAGAGCTTATTAAGCTCGAGGTAGTTCAAAGATAGCCCTTTATTGATGAAGTAAGGTATCTTTTCTAGAGGGATTACATCATCTGTGGAGGGAACATCAGTATGGGCAGCCACATATTTGGCTAGCTCTGGTTCCTCTTCGGCTACCTCTTGTGTAAATGAAGACTGAGAGGATGACCTGGACAGCTTGATCGTCAGCGGTTCAGCTGATGGAGCATAACGTGAAGTTGTTGGCAGACTGGCGACCCCCAGTTTGGTACTCGATGCGGGATGGGGAGTGGCTGGTTCGCTAGAAGTGTCAGACCTTGCATCGAGGTGACAACCCTTCTTGGGAAGGCGTATCGTCAGTGGCTTGTCGGAGGGGTTGAGCTTCTCCGTTTTGGGGCTGACCGACTCTCGGCAGTCTGATTGTCAGTGGCCCCATTGTGGGTCTTGGCACTTGGCCGGACCTTGGCAGCCGGATTATCATTTGCTCTTCTTGTGCCAAGAGGCTGATTGCGTCCTTCCGCAGAGTGCCAGTAAGGGGGTGCGGACCTGCCCGGTTTGCGAGCTTGGAGGTGGATCGTCAGAGGTTCTTCTGATCCTGTGGCTGTCTCGGTACGAGTTTGCACATCTCCTTCACCAAGATGCTTCTTCGACTGTTCGTATAGACAGGAGTCTGAGTAGTAGGATTCGACCCCTTTGAAGGGATCGATTTCGGCAAATTCCGTCCTCACGAAGCCGTATTTGTCGACGTATTTGAAGCACTGGTACAGCATAGAAGGCACGATCATATAATCGTGTATCCACGGGCATCCCAAGAGGATGTTGTATGAAGTATCTGCATCTATGACGTAGCAGGTGACCTCTGATTGGAGATCGCCAATTTGACACTTCAGACGAATCTTTCCAATTGGGTAGCTGCTGCCCGAATTGAAACCGCTGATGGCGGTGCTTTTAGGCGTCAGGCGATGCATTGGGATACGGAGATGATGTAGCAGACCCTTCGGGATAATGCTTATGGAAGAGCCAGGATCTATGTGCATCCGATCCACTTTTACGTCGTTGATGTATCCAGTGTAGTATAGCGGGCGATCATGCAGGTTGGTTTTGATGAGCATGTCCTGCGGAGTGAAGACAATGTTGGTCATCTCTCCCGTGCAGACGCTGTCTTGGAGATCTACAGGCAGGTTTTTTTCCGTGAGGTTGACTTGAGCCAGGTATGCGTCGGCGTTTTGGAGTGCATCGCTCAAAGCCGCACGAACATCCTTAGAGAGTCTCAGAAGCTCGTATAATGACAACTTGGCCGGTGTGTTGGCCAATTGTGCCAAGATGTCAAAGTTGTAGGGCTTCTCCAGCCCTTGTGATGCCTCTTTTCGGAGGTATTTGTCAAAGCGAGTCTCTCTCAGCCTAGGATTATCGGTCGTCGGAAGCTGAGCCGGTCCCGGAGCATCAGTTGTAGTGGGTTGATGATCTTCAGCTGGATTGTCAACCACGGGTTGGGATTGTGCCCCAGATCGAGTAACGACGGCTGTAGCTTCTTTGATATCTGTCGAGATTATGCGACAAGACCTGACTTTTCCACTCTTTTTCTTGCCGATGGAGAATGGTGTGGGCTGAGTCACTTCTGATACCAAGTCTGGATGGACCCACATGACCTCCCCTCGTGATGTGGTGAGGGGTACTAGACCAGCAGTCTGATCTCGGGGAGGTGGAAGATTAGCAATCTCCATTGTCGCCAGAGGGATGGGGACCACCCCGTCTTGAGTTTTCGTCGAAGAAAAGCTGTCGAATTATACAGACACCATGTTGGCTGCCACGGTTACCTCTTCGAAATCGATAGCCAGAGCATTCGAATCGATGAGGTTTTGGATGTACCATTTTAGCTGGTAGCAATCGTGTGTAGCATGGTGGATGTAGCGGTGATAAATGGCAGTACTTTGGGTTCTCCA
Source organism: Iris pallida (assembly GCA_029216955.1). NCBI lineage: Eukaryota > Viridiplantae > Streptophyta > Magnoliopsida > Asparagales > Iridaceae > Iris > Iris pallida. Next base: position 5,396,428 of record JANAVB010002795.1, read on the forward strand.
TCTCTGCCGGTCGCGGATCCCGTCTTGGTGGAGGAAGCTGAATTCTGTCCCCTTGTATGGGCTTGACGTGACCGTCTTCGAAGGAGTAAGTGATTTATGGCCATTGTTTGTCTGCTGGTTTTGGCTCAAGTTTCTGTGCTGTATCGGCCACTATAGCCTGCTTTCCCCTGCTGTCCCGATTGTTGGAGGGGCTACCCCCATTGTCGTTGTTGGGACGCTTGTCCTTGTTCTCTCCGTCCGAGATGTGTAATCCCAGTTGGCGAGCCTTCTTCAATCGTTCTTCGGCGCTTGTGGCGCTGATGATGAATGTCTTCCAATCCTTGAATTGACTTTCGCCCATCCAGAGACTGATTGTTGGAAGCAGTCTCTTTTGGCAAATTTCAATCAAGGAGGAATCCGGGTTTCCAGACGGCAACTTTATTGCGGTTTGGCGAAACCGCTCGATATAGTTTCTTGTCAGCTCTTTCTCCCCTTGGACGACGTCCGTGAGGGTGGACATGGTGATGTCCTGCCCTACTTCGTAGAATCTCTCCAAGAACATGCGCTTGAAGCTGGCGAAGGAGTGGATGCAGTTGTCCGACAGATTGTGGTACCAGTCGAAGGCGACCCCTTCCAATGCCCCGATGAATAATCGTGTGAGAATGGCATCGTCATGGGGCAGATGGTCGGTGGTGACCTCGAAGTAAGTGATGTACCAACTTGCTGAGGTCTTTCCATCATAAGGATTGATATTGAACGGCTTATATCTTGGTAGAAATGGAACATCCCTCCATGCAGCAGGGTATGGTTGCCGTATTCTGAGGTCTTGAGAGTTTTTTCGAATGTGGAACATGGCTCGGAGCTCTTGGACCTCTCTTCTTGCTTTGCGGGCCTCATCCACAGCGGTGGGGGCCGTTGTTTCAGGAGGATTGTTGCCCAGGTTCGGTGCCACTGAGTTCGAGTCCGCATTAACCGCGGGACCCGCACTTGTTTAGCCAGGCGTCCCTCCTTGGAGATTTGGAAGGGCCGCTTTGATCTCGTCTACAGACTTGACCAAGGCATGCAGTATGGCCTCTAGAGTGTCGATGCGTTGGCGATTACTGGAACCACCTTGGTTGCTGTTTGTCATGAATACCGTCTTCACGTGAGGAGAGATAGAGGGAACGGTAGAGGAAGCGCCCTCCGAATCGTACCCTTGTAGTGAGAAGTCATCGGGGTATATGGGTATGTTCTCTTCTGGTTCAGACTCGGAAGGAACAGTACCCCCAGTCTCCGAATTCGTCTCGTCTTGGGAGTTGTGGACGTCGAGGTTAGCTGCATCCGATGGGAGAGTTGTCTCCCCCGGCTCGTCTTCTTGGAACATCGGATTGCTGTGGAGGCTCGGAGGGGTGCTACCCCAGCCCTAGCAACCCCCTGCGTTGTGGACGACGAATCTCCCACTGTAGCAGATTTTGTCTTAGAGCGAGTACCTTGGAAAACTCCGGTGGTGGGCACCCGCTTAGACGACAGTCTTTTAGTCGCCGTGGTTGAGATCTTCGGGCTGGGAACATTTGTCTTCTTCCCCCTTCCATCAGCGTGGACTTTCCGAGCAGAGTTGTAGGAGACGACGGGTAGTGCCTCATCTTCTGAAGAGGGCTGTTGCAGTCTTTGAAAGACAGACTGCCGGTCTTCTCGCATTGTCGCGCTGTTGCAGCAGCTGTTGACGATGACTTGGGTGCAGTGACGTCCGTGGGAGGACTCTTTGCAGCCCGATGCATCTTCTTTTTCCTTGCGTTTGTGGAAGATGGCCTCATGCAAGTCAGATGGATCTGGACCGACCATGTTTGCTTCCGAGATTTTGGGAGTCTTTTGCGAACCTCTCTGTCCGTCTGCCGCCGGGGGCTGGACTCGCGTGGTTCTGTACGACTTCCCATCTGAGGCTCGCGTTACAGTATGCGGAATGCTCGGATGGTCAGAGGTCAGATCAGCGGACCGAACTCGCCAGGTTCGCGCTGCTTTAGACTTCTTCGCTCTAGTGCGTAAGGGCACATAGTAGGAAGAGTCTAAGTGATACTGGAGAGAGTCAGACATATCTTCTTAGGAGCACAAGAGATCAGAACCGTACTAGAGGCGGTCGAAGACAGAGCCGCGTGGAGTAGGCGTCATGCGGCTGTCATCGTTGATCCGTATGCGGCTGGCAGACGTAGCCGCATAGGCTTTCTTCATGCGGCTGGGAGTCTCAGCTGTATGAGTCTTCTTTATGCGGCTGGATGATCTGGCCGCATGAATTTTCTTCATGCGGCTGGTAGATCCACCCGCATGAGCCTCCTGCATGTGGTTGACAGATTTGACCACAGGAGTGCTCGGCTTTTTCTTGGGGTGCAAAGAGTCGCTCTTTGTCCCTGCAAGTCCAACATCGTAGTGCTTTCCTCTGCCGGACTTGGGGACAGCAGAGTTCTCTACGGCTCGAAGTGGAGCCGTATGAGAGTCGCCTTCGCCATCTTGGGTAGCAGAGAGTACCCCGTCCAAAGCTTGTGGGGGAGCAAATGATTTTGGCCTCCACTCGCAGCGAGCTTTCTTTGTGCGGGTTCGCTTCTGGATCGGGCCAGCACTTCCTTCAGAGAGCATCTCTTCAAACGCCTGTTGGTCGAAGCGGACGACCATCTTCTGTTGTATGGAGCCAAGCTTGGCTGCATCCGACTGCGTCACCAACTCCTCAGCCGTGGAGAAGTTTGTCTCCAGCAGAGTCGCCATCGTGTTTGCCATGAAATATAAAAGAGCAGAACAATTATCGGAGGACTGGACTTTTATTTCACGTTACAAACTCGCTTGTACAAAGAAAGCCTAGGGACGAAAACCTAGGTACAGCAATCTAAGTACAATTGTTTATTTTAGATTCTGGGGGTGACGGTAGAGGCTCGGGAAAGCGACGGCAGCTCTGTCTTACTCCTTGGACGATCGGTATGCAGCCTTGGCTCCAAAAGATTGCTCAGCGTTGAGGAAATGCTCTCTTTGCTCTCTCTCTGCTCTTCTCTCTAAGTACTCTGGTGCTCTCTCTGATCTCGAAAAGTGCTCCTTCTTGTCTGTGTATGCGCCTCTCTTTGTGTGCGTATATCTCTCTGTGTATCTCTCTCGCAAGGGAATGGCATCCTGCTATTTATAGGAATAGAGGGACCTCATTAGGGTTCACAATGATTACCCCTCAATGCGGCGGCGGCCTGTCGATCAATCAATCTGGGCCATTAATCTTGGGCATGATAAATCTGGGCCATTTAGTATGGATTGCACCAAATCCTATCAGTAATTAATACTGATTGGAACAAATCTCCGTAGTGATGATTTGATGATGTCTGCGAATCTGAATGAATAAATTTAATTCATTCTCCTGCCACGTGTCCCAGATTATTGGGATTTGACCCAATCTTTGATTGCAGTAAATCTGGAAAATTGATTGGCTTTATGACACGTGTCCTGAGAACCGCTGAGGAAGGTTGAGCCGCATAAGGATGGAGCCGCATAAGGATTGAGCCGCATAAGACTGGCCACGTGTCGGGTCTGCTTGGGGAGTGGCCCCCCGAACCTTCGAACTATATGATAACTTGAGCCGCATAATGGGTAATGAGCCGCATGGAGATGATCCTTGCGAGCCGCATGGGGGGTCTTCGTTCGAGCCGCATGAGATTGTTTCTGCCTGAGCCACATATGGTCGCTTTATACTGAACCGCATGGGGAGTCTTCGCTCGAGCCGCATATGTTCGTCCACGTGTCAGGGCCGCATGGCATTTTATGGATTTTGGAAGATTTTGTCAGAGATCTCCTTCACTTCCCTAGGGGTCTGTCATTATGACAGAGCCATAATTACGTCTTTTGTGTCAGGGCTGCCACTTTTTCAGAGTTGTCAGCCGTCATAGTAAGTAATACAGGAGGGGAGAACTATTTTTTCCAAGCCACGTGTCTCCTGTTCTGAGTCGCATAGGACGTCTTGAGCCGCATAGTCCCTCGTGCCCCATAAATCTGTGAACCGCATGGGCTTCCTAAGCCGCATGGAGTTTCCTGGCCGCATGGATCTTTCTTTAATATTTTCCATGCTTCTAAAGTAGGCATGTTCAAGATGTCACATTTCCAGCATGTTCAGGACGTTACATTTCAAGCATGTTCAGAGTGTTATATTTCAAGCATGTTCAGGAGTGTTACAGTTCGAGCATGTTCAGGAGGCACTTGTTCATTTTACTTAGACTACTTTGATTTCAATGCAAGGACTTGCACGTGGATTGCCACCAGCATAGTCCACTTAATCTATATGCATGGGTCGCTGGCTTTACAAGCCATTTTGGATATATCACTTGGGCATTCTCACCTATCGAAGCGTGATGGCTGGTACACCTTGATAGTCTCTTGAAATGCCTGGTCTTACGTCTCTTTGAGTGGCCGAGCCCCCACTCAAAATAGCCCGTAAGCCCCATGTCTGATTCCGCCTAGGCCGGCCACGGTATTCCCCTCCATCGCCCGTGCCGCAGAATCCTTCCTCATAACGGCCACGGTATTCCCCTCCATCGCCCGTGCCGTTTGTCCACAACCATTTCGTATTTTACTTGTCATTTAATATAGCGGCTATCTTGAGCCATAATGCGTTATCGAGCAGGTTGGCGTCTGTACAGCGCGGATAGCGAGCCCCGTTGCACGTGCCCGTCATACCTGTCGCTAACGTCTTTCATGTCTTATCTTGTATTCACTCTTTCATTTCTTTCTTTCACTTGTTCGTTCATTCATTCATGTTTCACGTATTCATTCATTCATTCGTTGATTCATTCATTCATTCATTCATTCATACATTATGCAACTCCCCGTGCGGGAGTCGCCTTGGCGACCCATCGGTCCCGAAGTCTTTCAATGTTGCTATACTCTACTCGGAACGACTATGTCGATAGTCTTCCGTTTCATTGTTGTAACCCATTCATGGTTTCATTGTTGAACGCGTAAGGGACTTGAACGTGAGCTTGTGCCTTAGCACGAGCGTAGAGCGCGGCACGAGATTTTCTATATTTGCCGAGTTCTTTTCCATGTTCTAAACAAGCATGCAAGATGGGATTATTCCCTTAGCTAGGTGCGTTGAGTCATTTATTAGCATGCACGGTGTTATCGCCTAGCGATTCTAGCAAGTGTGCCGCATTATTATGTGTCTAGGCTAAGCAAAGATAGGTTCATCGGAGCCACCCACCTTAGCTATGTTCGCATCGGCCGAGCGATACTTCCAGCGCGCCTTTGAAAGTCTAAGTCTGGATTCATCTTGACGGGCCAATGCAAGTCTTGCATCGATTCTACATCTGGTCGAGGCCAACTCTTCGGGTCGACGGCTCGTTTGAGTCGTTGAACTTGCCGTTTGAATCGGCGTTCCGCTAGGGCAGAGCGGGTCGTTACATAATACACCACTCAAAATAAGTCTCGTCCTCGAGACTTTCTGAGTGCAGGTCATCCTACCATTCCTTAACTCGTGTCGTCGTGTTTCTTAGATAATTTCATCGAACGGCTCTATCGTTCGATGGCATCGAACCATACTTGATATCTTTCTAAGTTCCATGTCGCACGCGTTTGGTCGATTTTATTGAATAGCCTTTCATTCATTTTAGAGTTGATGGTACTTATTTAATTCAAGTGTTTCTTCGTCTTGGTTGCTATTTCTCCGTGTCATGGGACTAAAAATGGTCGCACGAGGCACATTGTAATTTTTTAAGTGCGCGGATCGTGGGTTGAGGCAAACTCACTTTCGTTTATCTCGGTCATTGAGATGACCCGATTCGCTTTTCAAGCGTTCGTGTCAATAAAATCAGTATGATTTCTTCTTAGCGGGGTCGGCCAAGTTTAAGTAATTTTTGTCCTTATTCAAGACTAAGTATTGCACTATCGTCGAGTATATCTTCCTATCAATGGTTCAATTCGTTATACCAACTTTTACTTGCACGATATCGATTCCATATCATTCACTTGTTTAGGGCCAATCTCATTGTCATTCACACACACTCCGCTCATACGTTTCTTGGATTCCGAGCCACGCTCGTACTAGTATCGATCCTTTACTTAACACAATTTCAAGATCTTCGACACTCTTCCATTCCTCAAGTCTTGCTTGAACTCAATGTATCACTTGGCTGGATCGTGTACGTATTCCAAGCGTCCCCAAAATACATGCATTCAGCCAAGCCGTATGATCTAGAAATTTGTCATTCTCACTCGAGTCGCATTGTGCACATACTCAAGCGTCCCTAAAATATATACATGTCAGCCGAATCTCGTGAGGGGTATTCCTATATTCGTGATTCACATTATCTATCCATGCCAATCCTCAAGATCAACCTTTTGATTGATAACTCATGAAACAGGACGTCTCGTCTAACCGCTAGGCCATCTTTTCGAGGCTAAGTCAATGTCAGGATTGGAATCATAGTTCTCCAACAATAATGCCAACAGTGACCCCAATCCTAGGGTCAAACCAAAGTCAGTAGTACGGGATTTCTACCCAAGCTCGCGTCACTCATATTTCTAAACATCAAGCACGATCACCTATTCGCATCGAGGCATTCGTCGTGTACCGCAACGAATTTAAATCCATTCAACTCACTAAATCGACATACTTCACATATCCATTCTAACCAATTCATGTATTCGATCATGAGTTCATCTAGCTTTGACAATATGTTGTTCCCCAATCTCACGCGAGTCCGATTATCCATGGTGGTTCATGAATCACCATGCAACGCTCCCGTGGAATAATCATTCTCATCTGGGCGTAACTCTTGCTTGCGTCTAGACTAATTCATTCTCGATACGCGAATTGGACCTACGCAATCCTCAAGCTTAATCGTCAAGCACACCGAGTCATTCTCAAGTTCACCTTCGCGTCACCACAAGTCGAAGCACACAAATTGCCACGCCATGCTAGTTCAATCACCCCCGATGTATGAATCACCATATTAGCGCTCACGCGGAGTGATCGCCGTAATCGGCACGACGTATGTGCGAGGCTGGAGTTGCGCTCGCATAAGACAAGCATGTCGACGTTGGGGTTATCGTCGAAGTAAATCCAAGCATTCACATTTTCATCCAAGCCAAATCAATTCGACAGTCTGACCGTCATGCGTTCAACTAGAAAATCCGTGAGCCAAGTCTTTATTTTCCTCGACACATTTTAATATTCCGAGTATAGCATCCGTCAGAACAATGACATTTGTACGATCGTCATTCGTCGAGTCAGAGTACCCCCGAGTTATCGTATATCGATCTTTGATATGCCTCAATACCATCGACGATATGCGTAACCTGACGATCTTCCTTTGCAACCAATTTCGAGTCGTACGACTGATGCTATTGTCCGAACTGGATATACTATATTTCTATTCGATTCAATTCACGATCAAGTTCGATTTCTATTCCTCAAGCTAGTTTCAATACCGTTGTTCAAACTCAAGTCACAATTCATTTGAATCAATCCGAAATCGTACGCGCGATCCTCTAAGTTTCCTCGATCAAGACCATTCATTTTCATTCATCGTTCCGAACCATTTTCTAACACTACCAAAATACACTCATTTAGCGACGGACTTTTTCCGTCGGTATTAGCGACGGTTTCGTGGCCGCTCAGCGACTGATTTCCGACTACAAGCCTTTGCCATTTTTATTTTAATTTTAGGGGGAGGAAAGGTCGCACATCCGTCGCTAGACTGTCGGTGTTATAGCGACGGATTTATCGTCGTCGCTACACAGTCGATTATTTGGCGAGATTTGTGTAGGAAATTGGCGGGACATATTTCCGACGACTTAGCGACGAAAATTCAGTCGGTATTTATCAAAAAAGGCGACTGCTGGGCGACGGTTTTTTACCAGTCGCTCGTCCGTCAGTATATAAACGTTCCAGACTTTAAATGGAACGACGGGGGGAACTTTTCGTATTCCCTCCAAATTCACTCTCTCTCCTCTCTCTCTCTCTCTCTCTCTCTCTCTCTCGTCGGTGTCGGCTTCGGTGATCGGCGTCAGTGTCGTCGTCGGCGTCGGTGTCCTCTCCTCTCTCTCTCCCGAAGGTAACCCCCCTCTCTCTCTCTCTCTCGATCTCTCTCTCTCTCTCTCTCTCCGCGGTGTCGTCTAGGGGCTGGGCGGCGCGCTTGGGGCTGGGCCGTCCGGGGCTTGGCGGCTGGCTTGGGTCGGGGGCTGGGCGGTGGGCTTGGGGTGGGGGCGTCGGGGGCTGGGCGGCGGGCTTGGGGCTGGGGCGTCGGGGGCTGGGCGGCTGGCTTGGGTCGGGGTCTGGGCGGTGGGCTTGGGGTGGGGGCGTCGGGGTCTGGGAGGCGGGCTTGGGGTTGGGGCGTCGGGGGCTGGGCGGGGGCGTCGGGGTCTGGAAGGCGGGCTTGGGGTTGGGGTGTCGGGGGCCGGGCGGCTGGCTTGGGTCGGGTCTGGGCGGTGGGCTTGGGGCGGGGGCGTCGGGGTCTGGGAGGCGGGCTTGGGGTTGGGGCGTCGGGGGCTGGGCGGCTTGCTTGGGTCGGGGTCTGGGCGGTGGGCTTGGGGCGGGGTCTGGGCGGTGGGCTTGGGACGGGGGCGTCGGGGTCTGGGAGGCGGGCTTGGGGTTGGGGCGTCGGGGGCTGGGCGGCTGGCTTGGGTCGGGGGCTGGGCGGTGGGCTTGGGGCGGCGGCGTCGGGGGCTGGGCGGCTGGCTTAGGGCGGGGGCGTCGGGGGCTGGGCGGCTGGCTTGGGGCGGCGGCGTCGGGGGCTGGGCGACTGGCTTGGGGCGGGTGCGTCGGGGATATTTGCAACCGACGCACACCCATAAGCACTCTTCATATATATATGCAACCGAACTACTGGGCGGCGGGCTTGGGGCGGCGGGCTTTGGTCGGGGGCGGCGGGTGGCTTTGCTTCTCAAATTCATCTGAGTTTATATATTGGCTAAATAATGTGTTATCCATATTGGGTGTTCCATTAGTTTGGTGGTGTTTGGATTAGTAAATGTGAATATATATGGGGTTTGGATTCATGGTGTATATGTTCATTGTCTCAAGGACAGTACGAGTTCTATCAGTTGTGTGCTTCTGTATAGATGTATATCTATACATCTAGCTGTGATATACATATGTGTATGTGACAATCTCAATTAGCGACGGACTAGTTACCGGTTAGCGACGGATATTTCCAGCTCCATTAATTGCATTAATCTACGATACGACATGGTGACAGATATTCCCTGCAGCCATTCGACTGGCGAGGCAGAAACTATGTTGCCATAGATAAAGTTGCCTGTCCTCCGACCCTCATTCCTCGGCAATGATAATACGACAACCTATCACTATATCTTATATAGTAGTAGATGATGTCTTAGTATTACATTAGTGAGTTCATCTTGATTCTGTTACGTACGTCCTTCAGATACTAGATACGATAAGGTTAACATATACTACACGATATGTATACAGAATATAGATGATTCACACTAATGTATGCTAGAATGAATCTTAGGTTGTGTTCTGAGCCATCCGTTCTCACACTTAAAACACATAGGAATTAGTAGTGTGAGAGCGCCGGAGAGAGTGAGAGCGCCGGAGGGGGGAGAGGAGAGAGAGAGAGTAAAATGGTACGACATGGTGAAGTAGTACTGTATTTTGGCTCCAGTTCCAGCTCCATTTGATCTACGGTACGACATGGTAATCAGGACATAGTACCTGCAGCCATTCGACTGGCGAGGCAGAAACTATGTAGCCGTAGATAAAGTTGACTGTCTTTCGACCCTCATCCCTCGGCAATGATGATACGATAACCTATCACTATATCTTATATAGTAGTAGATGATGTCTTAGTATTACATTATGTGAGTTCATCTTGATTCTGTTACGTACGTCCTTCAGATACTAGATACGATAAGAACATATACTACACCATATGTACAGAACATAGATGATTCACACTAATGTATGCTTGAATGAATCTTGGGTTGTCTTCTGAGCCATCCGTTCTCACACTTGGCAAAAAATCAAATTTTTTATACTTTATCGGCTTTCAAAAATGTACTCAAATTACATGATGGTTCCTTTAGTTAGCTTGCTTCTGTTACAATTATATTATTTGTGACTATCGATCTTACCAGATGGCACCCATGACCCGAGGAGCGGTACGTCGTTTGAGGAAAATAGTGAATGCTGAGGTGGCTCCTCCTACAGTTAAGGAGGAAGTGGCACCGGTTGCTAGTGAGACCGGGAGTTCTATTCATCCAGCACCGGTAGCTAGTGAGACCGAGAGGACTCTTCATGCAATCCTTGCAATGGACGACAGCTCTCCTCGCGCCAAAAATCTCGCTTTTTCGAGGTGGTTGCGTGAACGTATCACTGAGCGTTTGCGTGAGCAGTGTGGTTCACATTAGCTATTAGTACTTATTTGTATTGGACTATTTGTATTGGGTTGTTTTTGTATTAGACTATTTGTATTGGACTACATATTGAGTTGTTTTTGTATTAGACTATTTGTACTGTCCTCCGACCCTCATCCCTCGGCAATGATGATACGACAACCAACAAGAGAGAATACTAGATCCATCTCAGTATGACGTATACTCTGATAGATCACAATTACAAGAATGATATCAGTAGTGGGATTTAGTGTTGGAGGAGATATTATCAGAGTATACGTCCTACTCAGATGGGTCTCCCACCGTTACTAATTTTTTCTGACAGCATAGTAGATGTGCTCCGTCAACAGATTCTTGCTCCGAGCCAAAATTTTGTCCCGGAGCTCAAGTAGACATCCTTCGTGTAGAGCTCGAGTAAGATGTTTCTGACAGCATGGTGGTCTCATTTGTCAAAGTATCCGTGCTCATCCCACATTGGTTGTGGGACGAGCATGGATACTTTGACAAAGGAGACCACCATGCTGTCAGGAACCTCTCACTCGAGCTCTACACGAAGGATGTCCACTTGAGCTCCGGGGCAAAGTTTTGGCTCGGAGCCAGATTTTATTGACAGAGCACATCCACCATGCTGTCAGAAAAAAATAGTAACGGTGAGAGACCCATCTGAGTAGGACGTATACTCTGATAATATCCCCTCCAGCACTCAATCCCACTACTGATATCATTCTTGTAAAGGTGGTCTCTCAGAGTATACGTCCTACTCAGATGGATCTCTCAGAGTATCCTCTCCGGTTGGTTGTGTTCTGAGCCATCCGTCCCAGGGATTTGATTCTGTATTTTGGTTTCTGTATTTTGGCTCCAGCTCCATTTGCATTAATCTACGGTACGACATGGTGATCAGGACATAGTCCCTGCAGCCATTCGACTGGCGAGGCAGAAACTATGTAGCCGTAGATAAAGTTGACTGTCTTTCGACCCTTATCCCTCGGCAATAATGATACGACAACCTATCACTATATCTTATATAGTAGTAGATGATGTCTTAGTATTACATTATGTGAGTTCATCTTGATTCTGTTACGTTCTTCAGATACTAGATACGATAAGAACATATACTACACCATATGTACAGAACATAGATGATTCACACTAATGTATGCTAGAATGAATCTTGGCTTGTGTTCTGAGCCATCCGTTCTCACACTTGAAGATAAATCGAATTATAACAACGGATATTAGGTTACTCTTCAGGATAATTGATGTCTATTTTATATTAATTTGGTTTGGTCTATATGATTCTTGGATAATTGGCGTGCATTAAATTCGTATGTGCATATTTGGTCTATGTGATTCTTGGATAATTGTTGTGCATTATATATTGGTTTGGTTTATGTATATTTTTGTGAACAGGAAAAGTGCTGTAATTTTTTTTCAAAAAAATTCTCAGTTACCGGTTAGCGACGGATATTTCCAGCTCCATTTGCATTAATCTACGGTACGACATGGTGATCAGGACATAGTCCCTGCAGCCATTCGACTGGCAAGGCAGAAACTATGTAGCCGTAGATAAAGTTGCATGTCCTCCGACCCTCATTCCTCGGCAATGATGATACGACAACCTATCACTATATCTTATATAGTAGTAGATGATGTCTTAGTATTACATTAGTGAGTTCATCTTGATTCTGTTACGTTCTTCAGATACTAGATACGATAAGAACATATACTACACCATATATACAGAACATAGATGATTCACACTAATGTATGCTAGAATGAATCTTGGCTTGTGTTCTGAGCCATCCGTTCTGATCAAGCATCTTCCTTCTCCTCTCCTCCACCATGGCTCTGAACCAATCTGCTCCTCCCTACTTCCCTTCTTTTTATTTGACTCTCTCAGCCACATATGACATCCAGCTCAAGTGTAGAGTCGGGAAAGAAGAAGTGGGCAGGAAGAGGAGGGGGAAGCAGCACAGTTGGCGACATGACCCGGAGGGTGTGCATAGGAGAACTATGAAGAAAACCTATGTACTTCCTTCGGGTCATGCCTCCGGCTGTGCTGCTTCTCCCTCCTCTTCCTGCCCACTTCTTCTCCCCCGACTCTACACTTGAGCTGGATGTCATATGTGGCTGAGAGAGTCAAATAAAAAGAAGGGAAGTAGGGAGGAGCAGATTAGTTCAGAGCCATGGTGGAGGAGAGGAGAAGGAAGATGTTTGATCAGAACGGATGGCTCAGAACACAAGCCAAGATTCATTCTAGCATACATTAGTGTGAATCATCTATGTTTTATCGTATATAGTATCTGAAGGACGTAACAGAATCAAGATGAACTCACTAATGTATGCTAGAATGAATCTTGGGTTGTGTTCTGAGCCACTCGTTCCGATACTTGGGAATTAAGTCATTCGACTGGTGAGGCAGCAACTATAAGGCTACTTGCATGTTCTTCCAACTTTAAATTACAAGATTACTATATTAGGTTACATAAATCACTAACCTCATCGCGGCCAATGTTTACAGTCTTGGTCTCAACTGTCTTCGATGCTATGATCCCATGCTTTCGGAAAATAGACAATGCAGACTCCATGGAATAGAATGGCCTTACATGCAAATCGTCTGTGATTATGTATCTTTTCCCTCCTTTCATAAACACGTCATCCTTGTTGCCTCCATCTGCAACCCCCTCCCACGCAATATTCTCATCCATTGCCTTACCACAGGGACATCGAGCGCCAATAACCGAACTATACAGACGGTGAGTCTTGGTGTAGCACTCAAATATGGGGCACCCGTAAATTTGCCGAGGTTTTAAATCATCGACATTGAGTTTTAAACCCTCACGTAGCCTTTCTGCTTCACTTCTAGGCTCGAACAGGATCTTCTTGCAAGCTTCAGTCTCCAGATACTTAGTGTCAAGATTCTGGATGCTTTCGTAGAGCATGTCAACGCATCCTAGCGTCAATTTCCTGTCGAGGAAATTGACGCTAGGATGCGTTGACATGCTCTACGAAAGCGTCCAGAATCTTGACACTAAGTATCTGGAGACCGAAGCTTGCAAGAAGATGCTGCTCGACCCTAGAAGTGAAGCAGAAAGGCTACGTGAGGGTTTAAAACTCAATGTCGATGATTTAAAACCTCAGCAAATTTACGGGTGCCCCACATTTGAGTGCTATACCAAGACTCACCGTGATGAGGTTAGTGATTTATTTAACCTAAGACATGGGATCATAGAATCGAAGACAGTTGAGACCAAGACTGTAAACATTATGTGAGTTTATCTTGATTCTGTTACATCCTTCAGATACTAGATACGATAAGAACATATACTACACTATATGTACAGAACGTAGATGATTCACACTAATGTATGCTAGAATGAATTTTGGGTTGTGTTCTGAGCCATTCGTTCCCATACTTGGCAATTAAGCATGTGAAATAGAACTGATTATGTTTAGTTTGTCTTACGATACAGATTTTTACATCCAAATTGAAATGGATCGTTACTTCGTTGTTCGTACATGGATGTACTAGCGGATCAACCTCCTGGACCGTAGGTACTTATAAGTATTGACCGTGTCGGATTAGTATCGATCTATCGTTTTGGTATGGACCGTATCGGTTGGTATTGGTCTTAGCGAATTGGTATCGTCCTATCCGATATGTATCGGCCGTATAGCCATTAAGTTATATTGGCCTTATCGATTTGGTATCGGTCATATCCGATAGGTATCGGCCTTGTTGGATTATTATATACCATTTTGGATTATATCGTGGAAGGTTTAGTAACAACTGTACTTGGATTTCTCTCTTCTAGAGCTAGATTACCATTGCAAGAGAGTCACGAGAGCGTAGATGGCCAGTTACAGAACATACATACTTCCTTTTCAATCTCGCTTTTTATGATGGAAAAGGAAGTATGTATGTTACTGTAACTGGCCAATCACGATCTGGTGATTCTCTTGCAATGGTATTCTAGCTCGAGAAGAGAGAAATCCAAGTACAGTTGTTACTAAACCTTCCACGATACTAATCCGAAATAGTCTATACTAATCCAACACGGCCGATACCTATCGGATATGACCGATACCAAATCGATAAGACCAATATGAATCCTAGCTATTCGGCCGATACATGTACATATCGGATATAGGACGATATACCAATTTGTTAAGGCCAATACCAATATGATACGTCCTATACCAAACCGATAGACCGATACTAATCTGATACACTAGATACTAAGCACATCTGGCCTATACTAACAGATCCACAAATTACTGCACGATAGGCCCAACGACTCCAGTTACATCCGGTTATTGGTGAGTACATGATTACATAGTAATTCTGTTAGTCTTGTGATACAGATTTTTACTCTCTCATGCTACCAACGTCACAACTTTTCCAGTGCTGCTCCCTCTATTGATGATGAACGCAAAAAACCAACGTCACAACTTTTATAACTTGAGTAAATTTCTTTACCCTATATGAAAATTTCTGTTGTCAGAAAGATGGCTCCTAGGACTCGTCGAGGTGGTGCTGCTAGTCGAGGAAGGGGTCGAGGAAAGAAACCCTTGGAGGTCGACACGGAGGAAGTCTCCGTCGTCAAACAAGAGCCGGTGACTGTTAAGGAGAAGGTGTTACCAAAGGTCGAGGTCAAGGAAGAACTGATGACCATCAGGGAAGAGATTGCTCCCAAGCTTGAAGCTAAGGAGGAGCCACCGTCAGAGAGTAGTAGCATCGGGACCGACCCTCCTATCCCTACAGAAGACCTCAACCAGATTGAGCCTTCGTATGCAAAGTGGCTGATAGAATGGTACATGCCTCAACGCAACTATCATCCCTAGCTGTGAGGATTCATCGTCTGACTTGTGGTCTTTGTTGAGGCCAAAGTCGATTTTCCTATGTGTTTTGGAATATTTGTGAAAATTTTGGAATATTTGTGCTATGATCGGTCATCAGGATTGGATATTAGGTTACTGTAACTGGCCAACTCTTTCCTATGTGCTTTAGAATATTTGTGAAAAATTTAGAATATTTGTGCAATGATCGGATTATAACGATGGATATTAGGTTACTCTTCCGGATAATTGATGTCTATTTTATATTAATTTGGTTTGGTGTATATGATTCTTGGATAATTGGTGTGCATTAAATTCGTATGTGCATATTTGGTCTATGTGATTCTTGGATAATTGGTGTGCACAATATATTTGGTCTATGTGATTGTTGGATAATTGGTGTGCATTATATATTGGTTTGGTTTATGCAAATTTTTGCGAACAGCTAAAATGTTGTAATTTTTTTTCAAAATATTCTCAGTTAGCGACGGACTTGTGACCGTTTTGCGACGGTCATCACCAGTTGCCGACTACTTTTCGACGGTTATTCCGTCGCTAACTGGATATTTGAAAAATTTTCCCAGGTAGCGACGGATGGTCGACGGACTATCCGTCGACATGATATATTGTTCGACGGAATAGCGACGACCTATCCGTCGCCGTGTTCTGGAAATAACAAGAATTTCCAGAACAAGGTCGACGGCTAATCCGTCGCTATTCGGTCGATATCTTTCGACGGCAAAGCGACGACTTATCCGTCGCCAAGTTGCTGGAAATGACATGAATTTCCAGAAGCTGGTCGACGGCTTTTCGTCAGAAAACCGTCGCTAATCCGTCACTTGATACCGAAGCTGTCGACGGATTAGCGATGGAATGATACGATCTGATACGCTTTTGCGACGGCTTACCGATGGAAATTTTCGTCGCTATTGTCTACACAGTTCAGTACTTAAAAGCTGAAGTGGACGACAGTCCGTCGGAAATGCGTCGCTAATGCTTCATATTGTGACGTCGAATATCCGTCGCTATTCCGTCATGTGACGACAACTTAGCGACGAAAGGTTATTAGCGACGAGCTGATTGCCGACGGATTTTTTTGGCCAATATTCGGCAATCGGTCGCTAATAGTAATTACCGTCGTCTTAGCGACGGATGTGGCCGTCGCTAAAACGATAAATTTTGGTAGTGTAACTCGCGCTGCCCATTGACAAGTTGTCCAGCGACATCTCGTACAGGACCTTTGAAGTCACGGCCAACTAAGCTTGACACGTTCTAAGGCTTTGCACGATCGCATCGCTTGCCGACATACTGGTACGATCCGTAAATCCTTTAGTCTTGCTTGAACAATCTCTATGACGTCCATACACCACTCAGAATTCGAGCCACTCGACTAGTCGTCGACACTCATTCTTATTCTTCTCCGAACCTAT